>CAUYSK010102770.1:0-73642 GCA_963575035.1 Avahi laniger
TGCTTATTTTGAGTAGAGAAATAAATACCATGTTATATAACAACAGATATCAAAATATTGGCCGGGCATGGTGGCTCACGCCTGTAATCCTAGCACTCTAGGAGGCCGAGGCAGGTGGATTGTTTGAGCTCAGGAGTTCGAAACCAGCCTGAGCAAGAGCGAGATCCCGTCTCTACCAAAAAAAGAAATTAATTGGACAGCTAAAAATATATATGGAAAAAAAAATTAGCCGGGCATGGTGGCACATGCTTGTAGTCCCAGCTACTTGGGAGGCTGAGGCAGAAGGATCTCTTGAGCCCAGGAGTCTGAGGTTGCTGTGAGCTAGGATGATGCCATGGCACTCACTCTAGCCAGGGCAACAGAGTGAGACTCTGTCTCAAAAAAAAAAATATATATATATATATATATTTAATGCTGCTTATATAATTTTAATAACTGGGTTTTAAATAGAACTATTATCTTTCTGTGACCACTGAAATATAAATTCTAGAATATTTCCATCTTCTTATTCCTCTTAAAGAATTTATTTATTATGTTAAAAAAAAACCCAGCTTATCTCACAACTGGATAATTTATTTCTAAACTGTTTCTTTTATTTGTTTGTTTTAGATCAGAAATGCCTTATGCAAATGGCTTTTCACTAGTATTTTTAAGTATTAATATTATAGAATAACCGCTTTTATTTATGAGCCTTTTCAAGTTGCTTAACTTGATGCTAAGATTCTATGAGACAAAGTTTCTTCTTTTCAAAAACAATGGTCTGTAACATTATTACACAGAACATTTTGTGTTTTGCAAAATGCACCTTATAAAATGATTGTGAAGTGTGAGGCTTTGGAAAAAAATCTATTTTATTGGGAAAAAATCTATTTTATATGTGCTATTCTCTCCATCAAGAGAAGTTGTTGTAGCTAAGATAACTTCATAGGTTTTTGCCACTGAAGCATCCCATTTCATTTGACGCCTCGAAATCAAAAAGCAAACAAAATCTTCAAGACATTGTGCCCTATCACAAGACCAAGCTCTGAACACAGCTCATTCCATAAAGAGTGATCAACCACACACAATGGTTTAAACCACCTGTTGTGATAACCAGAGATATCTTCCCTATCATTAATGCACTTTACCATGATATGCAAGGATTAACGGAGAAGAACCGGACAGGCAAACATGTAATTAACTGCATAAAGATTAAGCAGGCATATTTAACAAGTGATCATGTATGTTTATTATAAAGGTGTGTCCAAAGTTACTTCGTGGTCTTTCTGCACTCTGATTCAGGGGACGCCCAAGTGGGAAGAGGAAGGGGAGGGACCTGCCCTGCTGCACCTCTACGATATGCCAAGTGTGTACAGAGTCCAGGGAATCTTTCAAATAGCTCTAGCTGCACCTACTACCATCTCAATTTTATGCATGAGAAAATCTCAACTGAAGGAGATCGTACAGCTTGTTACATAATAAGTGGGAGAATTGATTGAATACAGTTTGAAAATAAACTTGCCCTTTGTCCTCCATTCCTGGCTATAGAGCCCCTTGTCAGGTCCTCCATGGTTTGTCTGATCCAAACTTCCTTCTAGTCCCTTCAGGTCCTGGATCTAAACTGATTCTCGGTTGACCCATAGTTTTACCAGTCAATAATAAATAAATGATGATGCTCTTCATCTTCATAATCTTTCAAACTTCACTCTCTAAATTATAGACTTTTCAGCTTCAAATATGTCTATTTTCCTCATCTGCAATAAACCAGCTTTGGGTTTCTTATTTCATCTTTGCCAACTTACTGATTTATGCAACTACTTAATGAGTACTTAACGAGCAAGGAGTTTGATTCTGTTACCCCACAAAAAAGCTCCTTTAAAATACCTTCTACAGTTATTATCAGAAAAAAAAAATGATAACGAATGTTGGCAAGGATGTGGAGGATGGGGAACTGTTATACGCCATTGGTGGGAATGTACATTAATATAGCTATTATGGAAAATGGTACGGAGGTTCTGCAAGAAACTAAAAAAATAGAACTAGCACATGATCCAGCAATCCCACTACTGGGTATTTATCCAAGGGTAAAAAAATCAGTATGTTAAAGAAATACATGCATTCTCAACTTTATTGCCACACTAGTCACAATAGCCAAGGCGTAGAATCAACCTGAGTGTCCATCCACAGAAGACAGATGGATGAATAAAGAAACTGTGGTGTATACACATACACATACACACAATGGAATACTATTCAGCCATAAAAAGAATGAAACTGTGTCATTTGTGGCAACATGGAAGAGCCTAGATGACATTATGTTAAGTGAAATAAGCCAAGTGCAGAAAGACAAAGACCACGTGGCCTTACGCATATGTGGATGCTAAAAAGTTGCTCTCATAGAAGTAGAGAGTAGAACCGTGGTTATTAGAGGGTGAGGAGGGTAGAGCAGAGGGGAGGATGGGGGGGTCGGGCAATCAGTGGATACAGAAGAGCGGCTGGGTAAGAGGAATGCATTGTAGAATTCTACAGCACTGTAGGATGCTACAGTTAACACCGATTCACCCTGTATTTTCAAATAGCCAGAGAGAGGATTTTGAATGTTCCCAACACAAAGAAATGATAATTATCTGAGATGCTTGATATGCTAATTACCCTGCTTTGATCATTACACATTGTTTACAGGCATTGAAATATGTATTAACAACAAATAACATACGTATATTTCAGACTTGCTACAGATTATCAGCAACATTAGATGCTAGAAGTCAATGAAATATATCATTGCCAGATAAAACCAGTTCCTCCCAACATACAAATGTTTAATCTACAAAAATAAAACACGGAGGATGCAGAGAAACGAGGCATCGCAGCCTAATAGGTTAGGGAGACACCGGGACGGCCACATCGCCGTGCGATTTGTCGGAGCCTAATTAAATCGGTATGTGCACACTCATGGCCCATTAAATCCGATTCTAAGTGTGTACCCAAGAAAAAATGTATGAACAAGAAGCACAAGGTTGCCCACGACAGCAGTCTATGTATTGGAGAAATTTTTGAAAAAAGTAAAATGGAAAGTTGTGCATAAAATAGGACAAGTTCATGTGGCAGAACACAATATGTAGCTATTAAAACAGGAGATGTCTCCATAAATACCAATTATCAATAAATACCAAGATGTCATTGTGCATTGATTCATAAAAAGGCTGATTTTAGTAAGACATGAATGTATGGCATAACAACTTGGAAATATTTTTTGAATGTGCAGAATAATTATAGACACTTATGTACACACTTAAGGACATAGACATGTAGATAGGTAGGTGGATTTACGACCATTGATAAGTGCCTCATCGTCTTGCAAAGAGGTGGACCACACGAGTAAGATTTTGACAATAACTTTGTGATTCTTATTCAAGCAACATGGGGCATCATCTTAATCTCTATCATGTCTTAAAATAGCCATCATTTGTCATTGCTTGTTGTCCATCCAAAATCTCAGTAAGGTAAAATCTCCATTATTTCTTTTTTTCTTTCAAGCACACTGTCATTTCGATTGAACCAACATGATGAGACTTCAAAGAACTCATCAGCTTCACAGTGCTAGCATTGATCTGGCACTGTATCTATGCCAGGTCATGCACACTGAGTGCCAAGACATATCCACAAAAATTGGAAAATTGGACACCCAAGGAGACTGTTGAAACAGAAGTCACTTTGCTTCTGTGTTCAAAGAACAACAAAAAGCCATAACAGGATTTTCTAGAGCCAGAAAATCCAAGATTCATCACTAAATTGATGTTCTTTCTACAGCTTTTATTCCTGGTACTGAAAAATACTCAAAAGAAATCTTGTTTCCTGAAGACATCTGGATTTCAGAAAATGTACTTTTGAATGCATGTAAATAATCTCTAATAATCATATTTTATGTTATCTTAACCTAGTCAGTGGTTGTGTAAAATTTAGGATATTTCGGATTTCATGAAGATATGTACTTATAAATGTCAGGTGATGCAAATATCGTTCAGTATTTTTTTTTAATGAATTATCAGACTAATTGTAATAATTATTTCTTGGCACCAAATCCTCTATCAGGGGTTTAATCAAGGGAAACCATCTCTGTAAGGGGTGTGTGTGTGCATGACGCTGGAGTGTGAAGTCTGCAGGGCAGGAAATCAAGGTGGGGTAAAGGGGTGTAAACAAGGGATGTGAGGGCAGCCTGGGCCCCCCAGTGCTGCCGGGACCACGAGGAGGAGCCGATGCCCTCCGTGCACCCTCGCTGCCTCCAGCTGTGAGGACGTGGGGTCCTGCAGTGGGACCCTGAGGGCGGCCCCGGGGGACATGGAGCACAGGTGCCTGCCCACTAGGGAGGCTCGCACACCTGGCCACGCACTCGGGTGTGCTTCGCATTCGCCCTTCAGCTCTGGGGCAGCGACATACCTGTTGGGACCCATGTGACTTGAAACTCACTGGGGGGAGCTGGGAGAAACACAGCTCAGCATAGACAACATGTTACAACCACCTGTAAGTGATTGGCCAGCTCTGAGAAGGTGACACGATGCTGTGAAATCTTCATTTATAAGAACTTTTTTAAAAATAGAATACACTATTTTCAAGTTAATTTTGTTTTAAATGCCACGCCTGATTATTATAAAGGAAGTAAAACAGTGTTGAAGTATATAAATTAAAACCTATAAATCTCCTTTTCCTCTTCCCACGAACAATTTCATTCTAGAATAGGTCTTGGGCTGCTCATTTCGGGTGTGCATCTTTACAGACATTTTATTTGCATCCTTGCAAAAAAGGGATCACATTGTAAAATCTGTTTTTAACACTGAAAATCATAAATATGGGAATATTGAAATAAGTTGCTTTCACTTAAAAATGTCACTTTACCTTTTTGAAATTCAGTTTAGTGCTTCTGTTATCAGCGGCAGGAGGCAGGTTAAGCAAAGGAGACCAGTTGTGAACATGCAGAGATACTTTCAAGTGATATTTAATAGAAATTTGGTACGATATGATTTTTTAAAAATTATTTTTAACAGGAATTTTTAAATGCATTCCTCTCTTTTGGAAACTGAACGAGTTCTTTTTCTGTTTCTGGTATAAGAAGAAAAGGCATGAAATTAAAAATAGGAAGATAAGCAATTCTTGCACCTCTCCCCGAGTTTCTGCGTAGTTTATTCTGTCATCTGTTGTGCTGATGCACGTTGCTGTTGGTCTGATTTTGTTCGGTTTCCCGTGAGAAGCATTATTGAAATTAGCCAGGAATCTCTTTTCATCTCCCTCCTTCTCCTCCAGGGTGTGATTTGAAGTAATTAGTCTTTAATTTCAATTATCCATACGATGTACACAGTAAACTCACTTTACTTTTCATATGCTGCTCAAATTCTCCTCTCTTAAAAAAATTTTTAAAAAATGACCACCCATTAAAGTTTTGCTTTTTTTAAAAAAATGACTTAATTAAAGGGAAAGCACAATATTTATTTGAATAGTTAGGGATGAGTAGAAGAAAAGTGGCAATTTTCTGATCTCAGAAGAAAACTATTAGATGTAAGCAATCAATAGTTTCAAGATTTGTGTACCATCTACGTTTTCAAAATGAATAAGCTTCTCTAAGTCCACGGCCACGTTTAAACAGGTTCTATTAATTTTAACACTCAGTATTCAAGTGTGTTTCATCATGATTTCTTTCAGCAGTCACTGCAAAACGCATATAAACACAGTTCTCAGTTTGAAAAGGTCGTCAAACAGTATAGCATTCAATAGACTGGGAGGAGTGAGTGAGAAATTGCATTCAGCACCCGTTTTCCTCAGACCGCAGCACTCAAAACTCGTGGGCACTGGGTTTGGACTGTCGGTGCCGTTCCCAACATCCAGAGACTCCTGGCTCCCGGAGGAAGACGGTCTGATCAAACTGCCCTGGGTTATTTTCACCCATTAGGATAACAGCAGTACACAATTCAAGGTCAAAGTTAATAGACCATTTTCTTCACTTAGAGTTCTTACTATTTGTCATTTGCAGAAATATATTTTATAACAAGATCAGATAAAAATATTTTAAGGTAATCCTTGATGTATAAACATTTCTCTTTAATGCATTTACTATAAGCACGACCCAAACCCTGCATGCAGGAAAAGCTGAGCAAATGTGAAAATGACCTGTAATAACACAAGCAGCAGCGTGCAGAGCCGGCGTGCCAACCAAAGGCTTCAGATTACAAATTTTTCCATAAGATAATGAATCCGGCAGTTATTTTGGCTAGTCTTCAAAATTTGCCATTTTTCTCTTTGCTGTTATCGGATAACATTTCATTTTTTTTAGTGTCGGCTGAATTTCACTCCAGTGCAGCCGACGCAATCCTAGCTCCGTGCACTCAAAGCGCAGCGTGATGAAGTCGCTGGACAGAGGGCAGAAAAGTCCGGTTGTGAAATACACAGTCTACCCAGGGGAATTATGGAATCATAATTCAAAGAGGCATTAAAGGAAGTTCTGATCAAAGTTTTAGAACTAGTGGCCTTATAAAAACATTGAATGAGACCCCCTCATTTTAGAGCTTTGAAAAACTCAGTCAAGGTTATTTTGCATTTTGAGCAGGAAGGTTTAAATAAAGAAGGTGTGTGGAATCTAGAGAGAATAAGAAATGAGGTAAAAGAAAATACAACTTATTAGTACGTGATGTTGTCTGATGCCTTGGAGGCGTTTGATCAATATTTGCTGAACAATTTAGAGTATGTAAAGAAACAATTAGTTGAATCTAGAAAATTAAATGTTAATAAAGTGACAAAAAAGGTAAAATACTGATTAAAATTAAATCCTGTTATAATATTTATTATTACAGTTACTCATTCATCATTGATCTTCTCCCCAAACTCATTTATGTAAAGTTATGATTTATGTTACTTCTCTTTTTTCAGCATATTACAGCACCTATTGCAAAAACTAGAGATTAATCTTACACTATTCCACTAATATGCTTTGATTCTGAAAGCAAAGCATGGCTTGTTGCCAGGCGATGTGTCCATACTTGTTGAGTCTATTCCGGAACAAATCAATGGAAAGTCACATTTCTTAGCTGTATCGACTTGCACACGGCAGTGATAACTCGATTCCCAGGAAAGGAGATTATTTTATTTTAGAGACACATCAATGTTAAGCAAGTCAAATTAAAGAGTTTTCATTTCGAAGGTAATATAAATATATTTTAGGCTGAAAGCTTTAAAACAGCCTTATCATATTTTAATTAGAGGGAGATGTCCATTGGGTGATTTGCCACCGGTCTTATTTGCACTTGGTGACATCCCGGCTGTTAGAAGCGGGTGCGGGGACAGCTGCCGTGACTTCAGGGGTCTTCGCTGAAGCCTGAACACAACCATCTTTCTGAAAGATGCCTGATAACCCACCTGTGATTTCTACATGGCCCTTGTGGTTGGAATCACAACGGGGACTGGCAACCTTGCCCACACAGGGAAGATTGGAGTCCTTCAAGGACTCTTGGCATGTGGGAAGCTTTCTGAGGAGCACAAACCGGCTTCCGGAAGTGACGTCTGCACACAAATCCACGCACACCCCGTGCTTCGTGGTCGATCTCCTCTCAGTGGTAAAAGTGGCAAATGCCAAGCAGGTTAGAGGGGCCAGTCGTGACATCTTTTCAGGCCCCAGGAGGAAAAAATAAAAAGGAATTATGGTGAACTAGCCTAAAATGCAGTCTTCCTGCAACTATGCAATAGTTGTTGTCGCTATTAGCTACTCAAGCATTGTATCAAATGGATCCATCCGTAGGACTGCCAATTCCAAACAACTGTTCTGACGGCAAACCACCCCATGTAGGGAAGGTGAGTATGTATGTTTTTTTGAAAAACCAGCAAGCACAGTATTTTCCCTAATGGCCTGGATTCTATGTTTCCCAGTGAAATCGTCCCTGTGTCTTCGTGGGTCTGCTCTCTCCTCTTCTCCTCTGTGGGTGTAGTCGAGACTGTAGCTTTTCAAAGGGTCTCACCTGAACTGGCTCCCGAGCTCTTGGTCCACGAAACTTCCCTGACGACACATTCCCCATCACTGACCTCCTGGGGCCTTTGCCAGCTGGAAAATATCTTCATACAATAGTGCAATTCTCTTTTCTTTTCTTCATATGTGAATAAGTACCATGCGGTATACCTTAGAATAGTACCTTTCCCCAAATCTTCTTATGAAATGTATATTAGATTTTCTTGTTCTATAATTTCTATGACTTTAGATCACTTCATATACATCTTTTTTGTCCCTAGCCCCAGACACATTTGTCTCCGGATGTCAATGTCTTGGTTCAGAAGCCCATACGTTTCTAACTTGCATTATCAGGTACTTGTAACTTTTCCATGTGTGTGAGACACATGTGGACAGATGGTTCTCTGTAGTCCTAGTCTAGCATTTCAAAAGGATCATTGTCCTCTTGATCAAAAATACTAATTCATTTTTACAGTCATTCTAAACTGATGTCACATCCAGATCTTACCCCACGTAGGTCAGGGAGCCTGGGGATGGGGTCTCCTGTACTGTGGAGCCCACCGTACCCAAAAGGAAGCATCTCTGCTCCCACTGTCTGCCTCACGGTCTTTGGCTTCTGCTCTGCCTGGGACAATTCCTCTTGAAATCGAGGCCATTTGACTTAATGTTGTTTGTTTGCATTTGAAATTGATCTGATTTGAATTTATGTGGCATAAATAACTGATACAATTCCACCATAAACCAACTGTTGTAGAAGAAATAGTATTTGTAAATGCAACGATACACTCCTAACAGCTTGAAAGTATAACTTTTAGTCAGGCTAATAAATAATTAGCATGGTTTGTAGTTACCTCATAAATAAGTCCTCTTAAAATAAGATTTCCTTAACACAACAAGAGTTATTATACTTGAAAGTTTTATCTCAAAAAGTCCATCAAAATATGTATAGAACAGTGAAAATAGTTAACTTTCTGTCAGTTGTATACAATTTTCAATGTGATTTATTTAAAAGCAAAATATCACCTCATCCACAAGAAATAATAAACACCTAAGAAAATTTAATGAAATACATCATTTTCTATCATCCTGTGATAATTGTCAAATTAGCTGGTATTACCACGAAATTCATTTTCTTCATTTCTTTTAACACATTTTTATGGCTGATACTTGTTGGGACTTGACAATTTATAAGTCAGATTAAAAAATCTCAAGAATTAGTTGACAGAAATTCAATTTGAGTTTAAAATAGTTTAAATTGAACTTATATATTATAAGAACAGTAAAGATTATGAAGTTCGGTCCCAAACTTCTGTGACCTACAAAATGATTTATGTCGTCATGTGAATTATAAACAATAGAGTTTTGGGGGAAAGACTTTATAAATCAAACGGTGGTAGAGGTTTGTATAAAATTGCATTGACATGTACTGTATTGTGAGAGCAAAGTGTAATATGTTTTATGGAGACTCATGTGTGCTTGAGAAAATAATTTTAAATGTTGCATCTAGTTAATGGTTCACAGAGAGGTACAGAGCAGGAGCTACCTCAAGACACAGAAAGACAGAGAGAAAACAGAAAGTGAGAGAGAGAGAGAAACTGACTCCATTTCCACGCAGGAAACAGGCGTGGGGACCCACTAACCTACCTGCCCACCTCTGCACAGCCCCATCTCCACGCTTAGAGTACGTCTGAGCGCAATCTCAGGATTGGCTGGAACGAGGTCTCCGTGAAGGCAGACCAGTGGCTGTGATCGAATTCTGTTTCTTGTGTTTCTGCGCCTGCTCCTGCAGGCCTTGAGATACCTTATCCCAGATCCTCTCCACCTCAGCTATGGAGCCTGGTGCTTTTCTGTTTGCTTCTCAAATCCCACCTTTCCCCCAGGAACTTTTCTAGTCCTCCCAACACATCAGCAAGGACCAGTGTGAATGTCCCTGTTTTGAATCTCAGGTGGTCGACTTTGCCCTGAAGGGACCGTTTTGGACGTGGTCATCTGTGGCAGAAGTGGCCTCTGGGCTGGGGAGGCCGGGGATGCCACGGTATCTCAAAGTTTCAGGATGGTAGAGGGGAAGGTTTACAATCAACTGCAGTAGACAACCAGACCCCGAAAGCTCAGCTCTCAGCTCACAGCACGATCGGAACCTGAGCTTCTGTGGAGGTGCTAAAGGAATTTATTTCTTTTAACTAGAGGGCTTTTGTACGGATAAAAACAGGACCCAAAATCCAATTGTGTGCTTTGCACAATTGCCATGTAAATTAAACTGACAGGGTCTTGGGCCACCAAGCATTAAAAAGAGGCTATTGGGAGAACTCAGACATTTTTCAGGTACGTGTGTCCCCAAACTCCTTCCCTGTGCACCTCACCAGTGGAAGCCACTCTGCAACTTCTGTCTCAGGGAACAAGCCCTCCCTTGCTTTGTTTTTTTAAGTAATTATATTGCCAACCCCAAGAACAAAATCTAGGTTTTATTATTGTTGAAAAAAATGAGTTTTTTCACTTTCCTTCTCAGCTTCTGTACATATAGAAAATTATAGTAATATTAGAAATTTTCTAATGGTGATCTTTCGTGTATTCTATAATGTGAGCTTCATTAAATTCCTGGGAGAATTATTTTAGGATATTATTTGTCATATTATTTAATATTTTTCAGAAAAAAGTTCACTTGCTATTAATTTATTTAAATTTGGACACCCTGCAATTTTATGTCAGTTAACTGAATCACTAGAATAACTACTATGATCTTTTTTTAAAAAAAGTAAAGAACAGGGTCATGGGGCTATGAAAAATTTATTCTTTACAGAAAGTCAAACTCTGACCAAAAAAAAAAAAATACTTCATCATTTTCCTAAACATATTTGGAAAATTATTTAGAGTATAGAATAATTTTCAGCTCTCATCACCTGAAATCTCTCTTCAACTGAAATCTCTCTTTGGCTGAAAAATAGTTTTGCAGTTGTGATATGAATATAAGAAAAGGAAAAAAGTAAATTACTAATAGAAGAAACTGCCTAAGCTGTGGCTGTAGTCGTAATCTTTCATCATCACTTATTTAATAGTTAAACATATGCAACTCTAAATTATTCAGTTGCTTTAAATTCTGTGGTACTTGTGGTCAGCAAAAATGATTAGTCACTCCATGGTGTAGAAAATTAACTATGCGTCTCTGTGATATTTAATCCATCAGGACTACCAGTGATAAATATTTAATCTTCTATCCTCTATTAATAGTTACGAGGAATATTGCAAATTTTTTTAAAGAAATCAAAATTGAAAGCTATGCTCACTATTCCAAATCAAGTACAGCTGTTCTGCAGAGGTACAAAGTGCAGAAACGTGTCATAAATCTGGTGCTTGGAAGTACCATGAGTTTCAGTAACCTACTGAACTCTACGAGAAAGAAGGGAAATTTTGAGGGTAAAATAACTGAATTGAGTCCAGTGGGAATGGATTGAAAAACACCAACTGGCATGAGAAACCAGCAAGGTCTAATAGAAACATCTTTGAGAAGAATTCATTGGCTGTGAGTTTCTGCATAACAATTGCTAAATCTAGCTACTATTTGGTTTAAAGTCTTTCCCATGTGTAAAAAGGATTAGCCCTTCCCACAGACAGTGGAACCACATATGACACATACATTCCACAGGTATCAAGCTTTTGATAACAGATGGGCAAGGGCTACAATTGAGCCAGTGGGGTAAGCAGAGCTATAAAACTGGTATATTTGGAATATCTGGATATAGCATTTAAATGTACGTGGCACTATTTATTCTATTTTGTGTGATGGCTGTGGCTGGAGAAGGGATCTTACAGGAACGTCATCGCACAATTTAAAAATTCCAAGTATACACTGTTGGGGGGAATGTGAATTAATACAGCCACTATGAAAAACAGTATGAAGATTCCTCAAAAAAGTAAAAATAGAACTACCATCTGATCCAGCAATCTCACTACCCAAAGGAAAGGAGAGTAGTATATGGAAGGGATACCCCCACATTTATCACAGCACTGCTAACAACACAAACATGTGGAATCACCTAAGTGCCCATCAGCAGAGAAGTGGGAAAAGAAAACATAGCATATGTCCACAACAGAATACTCTTCCGCCATAAAAAATAATAAAATCCTGTCATTTGCATTAACATGAATGGAACTGGAGGTCATTAAGTCGAGCACAGAGAGACAAATACGTCGTGTTCTCACTCACATATGTGAGAGCCGAAAATTAGACTCCATGGAGGCAGAGAAAATAGTGGTAGACACCAGGGCTGGGGGGTTGGGGGGTCGACGGGTACAAACGTACATCAGATAGAAGGAATAAGGTCTGATGTCCAATAGCACAGTATAGTGACTATAGTTTCCAACAATTGTTGCATATTTCAAAATAGCTAGAAGAGAATCATAATGCCCCCAACACCAAGAAATGATAAATGTTTGAGGCGATAAATAGCCTAAATAACTTGATTTGATCATTACACATTCTGTGCATATATCGAAATATCACGTGTGCTCCCTAAATATGTGAAAATATTATATATCAGTAAAACAAATTTGACCATAATGAGATTCAAGAATTTAATGGAAAGTCAGGGCGTAAGCAGAGTTAGTTGAAAGGCAGCGTGACTGGTAAGCAGGACCAAGAAGCAGCAACAAGTATTGAGGAAGGCTGGACTCTAAAAGCTCAGGCCAGGTACTGGAGAAATTAACAAGAAATTAAAACTTTTCTCAAAACAAATGAAAACAAAAGCACATTTCATGGGATGCAGCAAAAGCAGTGATAAGAGGAAAGTTCATAGCAATAAGTGCCTACGTCGGAAAAGTAGAAAAGCTTCAAATAAACGACTTAATGTTGCATCTCAAAGAACCAGAAAAACAAGAGCAAACCAAACCCAAAATTAGTAGAGGAAAAACAATTAAAGGTCAAAGAAAAAACAAATGTGACATTCTTCACAGAAAATAACTAAAAGAGTGGGATTGGAATGTTTCTAACAAAGAAATGATAAATGCCTGAGGCGATGGATATCCCAATTACCACGGTTTGATTAAGTCATAGCGTATGCCTGTTTCAAAACACCAAATGTACTCTGTCCATTTGTACAACTGTTAGGTATCCATAATAATAATTAAAAAGAATAAAAGTAATAAAAATCAACTTTGTATATGTGCCTTTTAATTTAATTAATGTTCTTTCTAATCTTTAAGCATCAGTTGTTTACTAATTTAGCCATTTTGATAATAATCACATTGCTAAATGTTTTTAATTTTCCCAAGTTGCTGTCCCTGCTTTTCTAAAACATAAAACATTTAATCAACACATTTTCTTCATTGATATGCCAGATATTTCTCAGCTGATGGCACAAAATTATCATATTAAGTTACCAAAAGTTACATATGACAGCTTAAACAAAGATTCAAAATTGAACGAGAAAAGGTCCACCAAAGCGCTTAGTATTTTTAGACATCACATTAATTAAAAGCATATTTCCGTTCTCTTAAATATTGCTCTCCCGCTTTAGAGCTACTTAAACTCCTGATTACAGTTTCCCACAAGGACCATATTTCAAGAGCTATTATCTTAAAGTTCTAGTTGAAACGACAGGTCGGGCCAGCCTTAGCTACCTTCCTCTTTGTGTTTAGTTCTCTCTCCATCCTCATCATCCAATACACTAATTCCTGTATCTCACAAAACTACATTTATACCTTAAAGGTTATTAAGGTATATTTTATGTGTCCTGATTTAAACTGAATTTCCTGAAAAATCCTAGAGGCAAATATTCTTAAGAAATGACTCACTTCTAGACACCTACCTGGCGCACAGGTGTGGACTGAGGAATGCTGGGGCAATGCGCTCTGGAGAGGATGCACGAGCACCGTGTCTGCTGTCTAGCAACGCCGTCCCAGGGACCACAGGAGGGAGCCTTCATCTTCATTTCAGAAGGACAGTTTTAGAAAGAATACCATTCTAGGGACACAGAAGGAAAAAATATATTCAAGATATGTGGCTCAAATCCAAGAAATATAGGTATTTTTATAGCTACAGTGGATTGGATAATTATACGCCTTGTGAACTGCATTGAGTTTATAGAAGAAAACACCTAAATATAATCAATTCAGTTATATTTGAAATGATCAGATGCCTTCTTCTTTCCTGCCTGGGTCCCTCACCTTCAAGCCATTTCAGAGGACAATGACACATAATCAGGGGGCCAGTTAAGAGCCGGAAATGCAAATGCATTTCTCTGACTGAAAGCCACTCTTGGAAAGAGAACTAATGAAATCCCCAATGCTGATGTGGCTGACGGAAGTATTTGCATGGTCCCTGGGTATCACTCGGTCAAGGTTCTCACCCACCACTTCACAGGGTGCCTGAAGATTGATTGACACTCACACTCTTCCCTCTGTTAACCTGAACTGAAAATGCATGCATAAAACAGCCGGAAAATAATTTAATTCGAAAATCACATAGAACTATACAAGCATGAATTTTGAACTCACTGGCTATAAATCTTGGGTTAATTATGATATATATGTAGATATATACATATATATATATATATATATATAAGATTCCTTAAGAAATGAACTTCTTTATATGAAGGTTTTCTTGCAAACCTTAAGCATGACTTCTGTATAAAAGCTCAGTTTACTAATAAATCATTTCCATAAATAATCTTTTCCAAATAATCAAATGTCATCGAACTTGTCTAATTCTTCTAATCCCTAATGTAAAAACAAAAACTAACAAAAAAGCAAATATACTTTGTCATATGCAAATATGTTATCATTTCCTTAAAAAAATCAAGAAAGAACACATAACGTTTGCCTTAGTATCAATTAGAGAAGTTTTTTTAATTCGCATATGTTCCTTGTTTATCACTATAGTAAATGGTAAAGTTAGTTAAATTTCAGTATTGACATAAATATGAAAATCAGAAGGTAGAATAATTTGGAACAAGGCTATGTTTTTTAATGCCCATTATGGCTGAGACTGTAAGTGCTAAAAAAAAAAAAAATCAATGTTAGAAATGGAATGGGTTATTCCATATATTTATTAAAATTTTTGATGTCAGATAATTTTCATAAACTACACTGTGCTAACTAGTCAATACCTGGAGCTCCCATATATTCAGTGGAACTTTAAATTATTCTCAATATCAGATAGCTACATGTCGTAGCAGCAATGAATTAGCTGTGGGGATTCTCAGATCTTTTAGAAAGTCAGACATACAGGAAAAAATAATAACTGTATGGGAATCAAGAGATCAAGTTAATTGAAAGAAAACTAGGCTGAGAAATTGATTTTCACTGCACAACCGTGGGCTGCTTTGCACCGTGTTCTGCCGCAATCCAGGAGAATTTGCAAACAAGAAACAAATTCATAAATCCTTCCTTCACCGTTGAACCCTCTCCCAAGGAGAGTTGTAAATTACAGGAGATACTCCAATTTTAAATCATAGTAATAAACCTTACAAAAGCATCAACAAAAACCAGAGTTATGGTTTGAATGTCCCTCCAAAATTCATGTTGCAGCTTCATCCTCACTTCTGGAAGGTGATTAGGCCTGAGGGCGCCACCCTGGTGGATGGGATGAGGGATCTGATAAGAAGGTTTCCCAGAGAACTGCCAGCTCCTCCTGTTCCTTCTGCTGAGGGTATGGCAGGGAGCGGCATCTACGCACCTGAGACCCAGCCCTCGCCAGACACACGGCTGGCACCTGGGTCCTGGACTTCCAGCCCCCAGAACTGTGAGACACAAAGGTTCCCTGCTGACAGATTACCCAACTCAGGTGTTTTGTTCTAACAGCACACGTGGACAAAGACAACCGATTTGATAACCAAAGCAAGGGAGGATAATCATTTGGTTTCCATGATGACGATTTCTCTTACCACAGCAGATTGTCACATTTAATGTCTTTACAGTTTGGATGTTTATAGAAGCAATGCGTGTTTCTTATACAACGCAAATATTATAGAATTCTATCATACAGAAAGTGAAAGTCCCACATAACACCACAAACAAAAGAGAATCATTGCGTATACCTTCTACCAGGATTGCATTTTGCTTCCTTTTGGTAAAACAGCCGTTCCCGGAATCAGATACGCAGCACAGTGTAGAGGAAGGAGGTCTGGGCTGGGAGGCACAGGGCAGGAGCTCCGGGTCACCTCCATCTAGACCCGCCGCAAATGCCTGGAAATTCCCCGCGACGCGTACTCAGCAATGCCGCAACTGACGATTCCTGAGATCCGAATCCGGGTCCTTCCCCCTTCAAGGAGTGAAGAAAGAGGCTTAACAAATGAGGTTTATTACGGGAATTGGCTCATGGGATGATGGTCCTAGCTTTGTCTCTTACAGATGATGGCTCTTGGGAAGCAATAACATAGTATTTTTTGTTGCTACCTATAGAATTAGGGACTTTTAAAAATGTATGTTTATCCAAGTAAATGAATAAATAAAACAAATCTCTTGACACCAAAGTTCTCTGGAAGCATAGTTAATGCAATGCTGGTATCACTGCTTCCAGGGGTGGTACATGGAGAGTGAGGAAAAGGTAACAGGTGTTCCAGATCACAGGAGAATGGAGTCGTCATTGCTATCAGCTGGAGAAATAAACACTTTTCAGCGCATATTACACATGTCCCTAACACACCTGCATCATCCGAGTATAGATTTCTTTACGTTTTAGTAAAATTCCTAATAAAAGAGGTGCACCAGCACCTTCCAAAGTGTACCTATCTACACAGTGTTTGCTAAATATATGAATCACACATCAACACCCTTCTCAGGCACGGTGATCACTGCCAGGTATCCCTGAGGCCACCGGCTGCTGGGGAGCAGCTGTCTGCTCTGACCCTTGCCTTACGAATGAACGAAAACTTTCATCTAAAAACTAAGTGGAATATTTCATCCTTGGTAATGACCATCTTGAGGCCAGCAAAGAAGGGACGGTGTACCAAAGTCTTTCTTTCCCTGGTAGATTGAAGTATTTCTAAAATATAACAGTTTCCTTTTTAAGTTATTCGTTGCTGTTAGGAGTTTACAGGAGACTCTTCTGAAAAAAGTATTTTTTTTTTAAATTATGACCTAAGAGGAAAACTCCTTTTATATCAGAGGTTGAAACAGATGAGAGAGACAACATAGTCAAAAGTAACTGAGTGGTTTCTCCTGGTTGGATGCTCAGAGAATGTCTCTCAGAAGAACCCGAGGGATGGAGAAAATGAGTTGCCCTAAGGAAAACAGCACCCCGGGCAGCGGGAAGAGCAGGTGCAAGTGCCCTGTGGTAGGGCAGGCGGAGGAGCAGGTGTAAGTGCCCTACAGTGAAACATGCATGTTATTTCCACAGAGTAAGGACCGGCTCCCCTCTCTGGGAGTCCAGTGAGTAAAAAGGGTCAGATTTTATTTGTTTGTTTTTATTGTTCTGGCTTTTATAATCGAAACCATAAACTTTGATTTTTATCTTAAGCCTTTGAAATACTTTGAACAGGGTAGTGACGCGATCATTTTTAAATGATTTTTGGAAAATAGTTCTGGCTCTCGGTGAAAGGATTTTCGAGAGACTATAGCAGAGGAGATGATTTACGAGGGTGCTATATTAATTCGAGACTGATTTATAAGCATTCAGAGTGGTGCAGAGTTCAAGAAATTAGACACACCTGGATGTGCTTTGCAGCCAGAACGGACAGGAGCCGGTGAATCCAAGATGAGGAAATAGATAAATCAAAGATAACTCGAAAATTGTCGGCTTAGGCCACTGAATTGCTAACGGTGGCCTTTATAGACCTGGAGGAGAATGGAAATGGGGCAGGATTCAGGGTGGGTGCAAATTAAGACTTTGTTTTGAGCGCTGGATGTCGAGGCTCCCATTAGGTGAGCATGAGCGACCAGGGAATGGAAGGCTCTGCATTTTCAGCTTTAGGGAATATTCACCTTGGCATGGGAGAGAGCGTTGTACTAAGTAATTACTGAACTTGGACTCATCCTAGGGATAATTTTCAGATCGTTAAGCACGTACCTGTACGATGCTCTGCAAACGTCAGACAATTGTATTAGTGAAACCGGAGATTAACATACGGAAGTGTTTTCACACAGCAAATACCTTTCTGCTGGAAGTAAAGAGTGGCAGAATCCTCGTAGCTGAAACTTTAAAAAAAATACAGTTAATACAAGGAAAATGATACGGACCATAAGAAAAATATTTATGTTTACTATTGAACCTACAAACAAGTTATTGAGAGCAATCATTGTTGGTGCCACGATGGCCAGCTCTGTGTGGCATATTTTGGGGACACAGAGAAGGTTCATTCCACTGCCTGTGGAATCCTATTAGCAGGACAACGCATAGACCTTCCGTAAGAACTCAGTACTGTCGTAAACTGGCAATGATATGAACAAGCAACTCACTGAAAAAGATTGCGGCTTAACATATTCATGTATGCTCGACCTTACTAAAATTTACAGAATGGATAACTTAAACAACAATAAAATATCTCTTCTGGACTATTCATTTTCTTAAGTATGAAAAATAGATAATATCCTTATTGGAAAGCTGTGGAGAAACAAGCTCTCTTCTTCAATTTTAATGGACGCATGAGCTGAGGCTACATTTCAGAAAGCATTTTGGTAACGTCTCATAAAAACTTAAAAGTATCCACTTTATAACCTGGCGTTTCTGTTTCCAGCAATTTACACCTGGAAATATTTCCTTAGGTGTCTAAGGAATGCAGCTCTGTTTAAATTAGTGACATGCTAGAAATAATTCAAATATTCATCAGAAAAAGTTTAATAAAATATAATAAATCGCAGCATGTCCTCAGCAAAAACTACTATGCTCTGCTTAAAAAGAATTATGGACAGCTATATTTCTTAACATAAAATAGTGTGCAAGCACAATAGCTAAAGGAAAATACTATTTAGTCACACAGTACATAAGTTCTGATTCACTTTTTATAAAAAAATGATATGCATCTGTAAGTATATGAGAAAAAATTAAAAGATATATTTAAAAAGTTAGACAATATTTATTTCTTGGGTGCTATAAGAATTTGAAAGATTTTTGCTTTTACATAATCCATACTTGAATTTTATAATGCTTGAAATTGGATGGTTTCATACACTACAGTCAGGAAAAACAATATTATGAAATAATTGGAATAAACAGAAAAGTAAATTAGTATGTTTTTATTTCTATTCAAGATACTTCTGGGACACTTTTCAAACCCTTCGGGCTGGTCTTGTTTTTCTCCTTGGAATCTCGTCTTTAACTTCTCTCGTACATGAATCTTGGCCTTGAGCCCTAAGCTCTGCACTCTGTGTATAAAATCTGCTAGCAAAACCCACCCCCCGCCCCCGCCGGTATGTCCACGGGTTCTGTGCTTCTTCTGTGCATCGACTGAGGAGCGGGAGATGGCCCACACTCGTTGCCATGGTCACTCAAAGACATCCACATCCTCACGTCATCAGCATCAAGGTCTACGGCTGCCTCAGACTAAACCGCAGCTGTGACGACCAGACCAATATATACTCAGTCTGCATCCGCTTTGCTGAAACCTCCAAACACCAGGGAGTTTTAAGCTGCCAACACCTGGAACACCAACGTGTTTCTTTTTGTTCACTTTCTGTGGCACCATTCCGTGCCTCACGCTGCTATCGTTCCACAGGACGGATTTCCGTCACACTCTCCAAATCGAAGGCAGCGGGAGGAGGAGACAGAGGAAGAAGCTTCCATGCCCCAGTTCATAATTTATTAAAAGATGAGAATCAGAACTTGCGATTTCACTTTTACTTTATACAAAGCTCTGTGCATAACCACGCTCTGCTTGCACTGTGGGCAAGTCAGCCTTGAGTCCCCTGGCTGCTCCGGGGCTGCCCAAACAATGCTGTTTGCAGAAATCGTACTTACCTTACATCTGGTCCTCTTTTTTTGTTGTTCTTGAAAGCGAATATTCATGATTTGATCTCCCAAACACATCCTCTTTCTCTATGGATTTTGCTCATTAATTTTGTTGCAAATTTTCTGACATGTCACTTTGCCATCTAGACTTTATATTGTGAAAGAAAATGTGTCTTATGCCGTAGAACCCTCCGACCAACAGGTACCCACGGTTTCCGAGTGCATCTGGAAAGCACACCAAGGTAGAGCACATTATGGGCTGTGCGATACATTTCAACAGGTTTAAAGGATTGAACTCATGCTGGTTATGTCCTCTGAACACAGAATTAAATTATTAATTATCTGGTTTTGAAATTAGACGACAAATCCATCAATAATACATGGGTCAAAAGGAAATCCCAAGGTAAGTGAAAACACGCAGTTCTGTAAAAGGTCCACGAAGAGCAGTGTGACTGCTAAGAATCCCCCAGAGACCTTGGCAAGTACAGAAAGCAGGAGAGACATGGGATTCAGGGAGTTTATGGAACAGTCAGGGGGGCGGGGTGTTTCCTCAACAGCAAGGAGGAGGATAAATGTCTACATGTACGAAATAACGGGATGGAGACCTCAGTCTCTTGGGAGGACGTGGTAAAGAAATGCAAGGCAGGTTCTCCCACGAAGGTGGGTGGGGAAGAATTGAAACTCTTGACCCTGGAATTGAAGGCAGGGAAGGAGCAAAGACACGGATCCCATGTTAGTAAACACGAGATGAAGGTCCCCGCACTGCGCTCTTCCTCAGAAGAGAGTAAAATAACACCAGTGGGTGAGTGAAGTTCTATGTTGGTTCTAAAATAGAGTTATCTCCTGGCGACCTTGGCATTGACCTTTCAATAAAAATACACGGTGCTGTTAGCAACCTTGCTTCCACACCACACTTACATTCTGCACCACTTTGAGATTTCCTTTTTGGTAGCTGAGGGAATGATTTTTTAACCATTTTTCTTTGTTTTCCTTTTTTTTTTTTTTTTAACTTGGTCTGTGTTTATGGTTTAGACTTTCCATCCTTCATTCCTCTCGTAAAACCGGTACCACCCCAAGCATCAGATCTAGCTGTATCTAAAGTACGTGGTGGTAACACGGGCACGACTTGCCCTACTCATACCCTGGGAGCAGAGCACTCGAAAACGGCGTCTTCCAATGATACAAGCAAAACAAAATGAATGAAGGTGACACAATCTGCCCACACAACAGCCAAAGCAGCAGAGTTTCAGAACGACTTTCAAAATGCTCTGCTCACGCACGCCCTCTCTGCCTCCCTCTCTGTATCCGTCTCTTGTCTACTGTGTTGTAAGCTAGTCAGGAGATATTCGAGGGACACTGAATAGAGATATTAAAATTTCAAGTATCTTACCTACACAGCAGCGCCCGCGACACACGTGTGTTCCATCTCACCACCGCACTCGGCACGAGAACTTATCGTGAAGCTTCACTGTGGGCTGTAGAATCCTTGGGTCTCCTAACGACGGTTTTCCTGACAAATTCATACCTAGAGCAATTAAACAATAACACAGACTATTCTGAATCACATAGTTTATTTATTTAGCTATATTTTGACTTTTAGAAGAGAATCTATCTATCTATCTATGAAAAAAATCTCAGAGAATGTTTTCTTCTATTTAGGAAAGCTCTGGACTTCCTGATCAAATTTCCAAGACCCCTTTACAAACAGTTTACCGAGTGTAAAATGAAGGTTCTAGCATCCATCAGATTTAGTGACAACTAAATTATGAATTGAAGATGGAAATGAGTGGATTAAAAATAAAACTTTCTGGAAACACACTGTGGAAAGGCATCCGTGATTATGTGAAAGCTGCCTAACGTCCCACAGTGAGCACTGAGCCGTGTTGACTGAAGTGGAGGGTCTGGGTCAGGAGGGACAGAGGCGGCAGGTTCCGCCAGCTGCAGGGACAAGCATGCGAGGGACCGCGGGGTCCTACCTGCTGAAGGAGCCCCAGCCTCCTGAGTGCAGTCCGTGGCATTCTTTGGCCTATAGACCCATCTCTCCAACCCCAGCCACCATCATCCCGTGGCGACTCCCTGTGTGTGTCTCTGCCTCTTCTCATACGGACACTGGTGATGGAACGTGAGACCCCCTACTCCAGAACAACCTCCTCTTAACTTGGTTGCATCTGCAAAGACCCTGCTTCCAAATGAGGTCACGCTGCACAGGTACCAGGGCTTAGAAAGTCAGCATGATTCTACCCACAGCAGCATGCCTGAATTTCCTCTTTTCCTGGGTTAATCTGTCGATACTTGGTTGTGAAGTACGGGTCCAGTTTTCCCTTCCCAATCTCTTTCATAACAGGTGCATGGAAAGTCAGGGCAAAGCAGGCAATGCTAATTCTGAATCTTAAATAAATTTTATTTCTCTAAAAACAAGTCATTGGAAAAATTTGTATTAGGAATTAATTTGCACATGTTCTCTTAGAAGGAACGAATTGCTATTTTGACCATTATATAAAAATGTTAATTTTTCCATATTGATAATAAGAAATTAGACTGATATTCATTTATACATTTAATAGTTTACCAATGTTAAATACACACACACACAAACGATATATATATATATGTCTGGTATATGTCTGCAATCTGTCCAAAACCGTTAAAATGTGTGTAAATAAAAATACGTAGCAAATAAGCTACATATTGTTTTTATTAACACTTCAATATTTATTTCATTTAAAACCTTACAGATTGTCCCTTCAAAAAATTCTTCGGTGTAACTCTGCACCATTCATTTTGCAATGCAATGAGCAGAGACATACAGTATATTACCTACTGATTTTCATCATGTTTTAAGTAAAGCATGTTCTCTCAGAAGATTGGTTCTAAGAGACCCAGGACAGAAACATAATGAAATGATAGCAGACTATAAATAAATGACAAAAATTTAAGGCTGTGATCCATAAAACACTATCAAAAAGATGAAGCTGTAACAGATTACATGACTTACTTGAAGTAAAAAGGAAAAGGTATTACTTCTTATTTGGACTCCATCAAAAGTACTATATTTAAGTCAAACTTCTACTTTGAACTGCAGTCATTGTTTATTCTCTTGACTTTTTTGAATAAGTATAATAAATAGGCCTAAAGAAAGTGCATGTTCTTGTTTGAATTCACAGTATGTCATTTTTTATGTCTTTGCATTTAATCAGATTTAAATTTTTTTAAATTTCAGAATATTATGGGGGTACAAATATTTTGGTTACATATGATGTCTTTGCCTCATCCAAGCCAGGGCTACAAGGGTGCCCATTCCCCATACAGTGCCCTCCGCATCCATTAGTTGTGAGTTTACTCCCACCCTCACCCACCTGACCAGCACCCCGTGAGTATTACCACCGTGTGAGCACTTCAGTGTTGATCAGTTAGTACCAATTTGATGGCGAGTACGTGTGGTGCTTGCTTTCCATTCCTGTGATCCCTCACTTTGAAGGATGGGCTCCAGCTCCATCCAGCATAATACAAAAGGTGCTAGTTCACCATTGTTTTTCATAGGTGAGCAGAGCTACATGGTATATATACATCACATTTTATTAATTCACTCCTGTATTGATGGGCACCTCTTGCATTACTTTGTATTTACCAAGCCTTTTATTAGCTCACACGTGTTGAATCCTCTGAAATAAAAATATCTAAGTGACATATCTTGAATTCTCAATAGCCAACATTTTCAATAAATACTTAGCAGTTCTTTTACTTACAAAAAAAAAATCACGCAATGCCTCGTTCGTCCACCTCCTGGTTTCCTCCCCCGCTACACTCCCTATTTCCATCAATTCATCAATTTGTTTTTGTTAAATTAGTGAGTGCAGAAGGGAATACTAACTCACTTGAGTAGATCAGTACCAGCATTTCTCTGAAAAGAACAAAGAGGACAACAATGCCACATGGTTTCACGATGTCATATGGCACAAACTCTTCTGTTACATGATGCATTTGTCCAAAGGCATGGACCGGAACACACCGAGAGTGAGCCCTAACACTGTGGTTGCCGGGTGATAATGACGCTCGTGTGGATTCATCAGTTGCAACAGTGCCCCTCTGGTTGGGCATGTTGATAATGGAAAGGCCATGCATGTCCAGGGCAAGGGAGTTCATGGGAACTATCTGCATTTTCCTCTCAATTTTTTTGTGAACATAAAACTGCTCTAAAAACTAAAATCTTAAAAAAATGAACAGAGATGCAGGAACCTGTGGGAGTGTGACAGCCCATCCAGCATGAATGTTATGGGAGTACCAGAAGGAGAGGAGAAGGAGAGTAGTCTGAAAAAAAAGTATTCAAAAAATAATGGCTAAAAATGTCCCAAATTTGGCAAAAGGCATAAACTCACAGATTCAAAAATCTGATCGAATTCCACAAAGCATAAACCCAGGAAATCTAAGGCAAAACACATAATTGCCAAATTTCTGAAACCAAAGATTAAAAAAAACCAACACAAACCTTAAAAGCAAGAGATAAAAACACCTTAACTAAAAAGTGGAGATAATTTAAGTGACAGAGATTTTCATGGGAATCCACAGATATCAAAAGGAAGTATTGCTGCGTTTTCAACTGTTGGGAGGAAAAAAAAAACTATCAACCTAGATTTTTATATGTAGGAAAAATATCCTTCATGAATAAAGAAGAAATCAAGAAATTCTCAGTGAATAATAACTAAGAGGATTTATTCAAAACAATTATACTGTAGATGGAGGAGCACAAAGTGATAGGAAGGAGATTATGTTTTCTATATTTCATTCAAACTGGCAACATGTCGACCCCAGGAGCCGATAATAAGTCGTGTATATACAACATAAACCTAGAGCAACCATTAATAATTTATATAGGGAAGTATTTGAAAACACCATAGGTAAACCAAAATGGAATTATAAATATATATTTAATGAACCCACTGGAAGGTGGGGAAAGAAGAGAAAAACAGAAAGAACAAGGAGAAAACAAAAAACAAAATGGTAGACTTAAGCCATAACATATTCATAATTACATTAAATATAAATGCTATAAATATGCAAAATAAAAGAGAGATTGGAAAAGTGAGAGACAGAATAATGACTGAACTATACACTGTCTATAAGAAATGTAAGACAAATATAATTACATAGGTAGGTTGCAAGTAAATGAATAGAAAAATGTCCTATGCAAACATTAATGAAATATAATATCATTTACAATTGCTTAAATGAAATATAATTAGAGATAACATCCAACATGAGATATGCCTGACCATTATGGTGAAAACTAAAATATGCTGATGGAAGGAATCAAAGATCTACACAAGTGGACAAACTGTGTTTATGGGTACAAGGACTCAATATAAAGATTTCAGTGCTCCCCAAGCTGAAACATTGCTTTAATGCAAGTTCTTTCAAAATCCCAGCCAGAGTTTCTGTGTGTGCAATACTCTTAATGTTACAACCTACAACCGGTAAAAAATGAATGACTGCTGCAAAAAAAAAAATTCTTCCTGTGTCTAACAAATCGAAGTTCCTATCAGCCATGAACAGGATATGAAGAGTACGTCTTACGTTACTTTTATTCTAGAAGTCCTACGATCTGAGATCCCTGTGTTTTACTACATTCACTGTTTCCGACGTATTTAAAAACCTCATGGCAACACTGTTTCCTTTCCAGGCAGTAAAGACAACAAAACTTTGAAGACCAAATATTTGAATAGTGTCATATTCAAATGAGAGGAGGATAAGAGCAAAGAAAAAAAATGTGTGACTTCTAAAGTCACAACAATAAAATTCAGAGAAAGTTACTGTTTATTTCCCTCGCCTATGAAAAACGCATGTTTTACCCCAAGAAGGGCTTTATTTTAGAAGCAGTTCCTTTGATATACCTCAGCTGAACAGATTTCACCAGCCTAACACGCGGTCCTCATCTGTGTTGCGTGCAAGTGGTCAGTAGTATAAGTCATTACGCTTGATTTGGGACTTGGTGGGGACCAGATCTGGCGTTTGAAACATTCATTTGGGCAAACAGAGACTGGAAGGTAGAAACCTTAATAAGCCCAAACCGCTGAAGGGAAAAATAGTTGCATAAGTTTCAGTTCTGACTTGAAATTCCCCCCAAGAGAATTGTTAATGCCTTCATTAGCATGGAAGGAGGCAGAACCCCACCTAAAAAACACATTGGAGCTCAAAACTGCAAAAGAATCCCCTAATAAGTTATTAATTCCCCTGCAGGGCTTAAGAAGTCTGATGATAACACTAAATCCCATACAAAATTCTCTTCACCGGGGGATGCCAGCCTGAACACAAAGAGCCGTCACTCTCCCACGGCATTAATAAATCTCACGCAGAAGCTGCCGCTGGTGGAGTCTTTCACCTCCCTGCTCTCCCCCGGTTTTCTCTCCTCTCCTCTTTCTCGCCTTTGTTTTTCCATTGCTGCAGACCACAGATTAATGTTACTTCTTGAACTGAGGGAAAAGTACACATATATATCTCCTGGTCATAGATTGATTCATTGCTAATCCTTTCCCCACTAGGCATGAGAGACAGCAAAGTCCAGGTGTAAATTTCCTTCCATTATTTGAACATTCTAAAAAGGACAGAACAAAATCCACATAAAAGTATGGCAGAATACCGTAAGGTCTCAGCTTTTTATTTCTATTTTTTTTTTTTTGTCGCGAAAGAGAATGTAAGGTACTTTCAGCAAAAGTTATATTTAAAGCAATTTTTGGAAAAGAATAAAATCCAATGTTTGGAACCTGTTAAATGCTCTCTTGTTCAAACATGCCTCTGTTTAGAGTACAAGAACTGATGTTACTCTGTGGGATCACCCCGTGCTCATTAAAAAACGATGCATATTCACGGCTACGTGCTTATGCAATATGAATTAGGCAATGCTCAAGGTGGGTCCGGAACAGCAGCCGCAGGCTGAGAGATTCTGCCAGTGCTAAATGAATATGAGCTCTTTTTTTTCTTATTTTGCAGTATTAAATGTTAGAAAATTTTCCAAAAACTAACATATCTCTATTTAATGATTTCTATTAGAAGCTGATCATTAAAGGATTTGCTACATTTTGCTACGTTTATTTTCTCAAGACAGTTTATATATGGACATCCACACATGCATATGGCAACATATGTTTCTGTACATGGTAACATTACAGATGAAGAGCACATTTGATCCAGTAATATTTATTTATGAACCACTGTTTCATTTTTTGAATCTGATAAATGAAAAACAGAATATGCAAATTAGGTGCCACTGAGTTTGAACAAGAGAACAAAAGTCTTTTGCTGGGAGTTGGGAGTACAGAGGGTGAGCAGTTTACCTGGGCAGGGACGTATGCGAATCTAGGAAACTTCTGGAAGAAGGTAACGTTTGCATTTGACTTTAAAGGTGGAGCCTAAAATTTTGGTTGCTCTTATATGTAGAGGAGAAAACGTGTATTATACCAAAATTTGGAAACACAGCTTAAAAACCTGGTCACAAGTTTATTGATTATATGGGAATTATCAGAACAGCCTTTCCCAGAATAATTTAAGGAGAGAGCAAGGAACAAAAAATCAAGTTGCTTTATCATTCCATCCCATGAATCTTGCTTCATTATAGCTGCAATTACTTAGTAGTGATATACAAGGTCTGTATTATTAAACACTATGCAACAGGCTGAACAATGTTTAAATTTGCTTTTTATTAACTCCTTATGCAAATATAAATTAATAAACTCAGAACAACAGATCTCTACCCACGTTGTAAGCTGCCCAAGGAATCTCACGTGCGGTAACTGCTGTCTGGGTTGAGCAGTAACTCTTTACATGTCCTGATTCAGATAAACAGAGATATAACGTTTAAAAAAAGGGTGGCAGTCATAGTGAATTGAACAATAATTTGGTCTCACACAGGGTCTTTTGCTTATGAAAGTAAGAAAAGCAAGTACAGGTGATATTCCTAGGTGTTTCTAGCTAGAGAAAATAAGCACGATGACTTCATGAAGATCAGTGCCACATGTGTTTACTTTTTATTAGGTTAGGAGCAAACAAGAACAAACGAAGATTACTTCGTTTCATTTTAGAAGAGTGATATATTTATGACACTGCTTATAATTTGGGACAAAATGCTAATGTGGCATAATTTAAATAATGCATCCAAATGCAAACATACATAATGTGAAAATGTTTGCATTTGTCAAAAGTTGTAAACACAGGGTGTAAAATAAAATGGGAAGAAAGTATTTCAGGAAATTAAGATTGCTCCGAGATTGTGGGGAACAGCACATCCATATTTATTTTGTTGTGACAACTAAAGGCAAATCATTTAAATGTAAATTTTCAAAATATTGACTCTATTTTTGGCTGATATGGTTGGATAAACTATGTTGCATATTATGGATAACACAGCTACAAATACATTTATAGAAACATTAGACAAAGGAAACACTATTCAATTATAAAATGCTCCTTGAAAAGTAATTTGTGAGCTTTTTTGAGAAACACTTTTATTTTTTTAATTTCAACATATTAAGGGGGTACAAATGTTTTTATTACATGGATAATCTTTATAATGCTTAAGTTGGGGCTTTTAGTGTGCCATCCCTCGAATAGCATTCATTGTACCCAGTAGGTAGGTTTTTCCCCTCCCCTCCTCCCACCTTGTCCCCATCTTGGTTTCCAGTGACCTTCACATGTCCTTGTGCCCATGTGTGCCCATCAATTAGCTCTCAATTATTAGGGAGCTCATGTAGTATTTGTTTTTCCATTCCTGAAATACCTCACTTAGGATAATGGTCTCTAGTTCCATCCAACTTACTACAAAAGACATTATTTCATTCCTTTTTATGTCTGAGTAGTACTCCATGGCATGTGTGCGCGTGTATAAAACATGTCGCCTTTTCTTTATCCACTCATGAAGTGATGGGCACTTAGGTTGATTCCACATCTCTGCGATTGTGAATTGTGCTGTGATAAACATTTGAGTGCAGGTGACTTTTTAATAAAATAACTTCTTTTCCTTTGGGTGATACCCAGTAGTGAGATTGTAGGGTGGAATAGTTTTTCCTATTTTTAATAACCCACAAATATGTCTGTACCTTTTCTTAACCAAAATTTCATTCTTTTCTTCCCTGTTTTCAGTTCAGTGTGAGACAGCAAGCACTGGTAAGCTCGTGGTATGTAATACACTATACGATATTTTACACTAGTTATAAGCTCACTCCTCTGTTCCATTTAAATATAAATAGCTTCAATTTTGTCATTTCCCTCCCTAGTTCTCAGAATGTTTATTTTCCAACCCTTTAATAAAATCACAGAAGTGAATCATTTCCTGCTAACCTGGGGCTCAACATCGCTTCCCCCAGGCTGTAAAGAACTAATATGTGGATAAGCAAAAACGGTGTCTTTCGGAGAGAGTAAAAACATAGCAAAGCCAACCCAGATTCTATTCCAGGCCTCACACTGTTCTCTCTCCGGCAGGGAGTCATTTCTAGGGGTCCACACCCCTCGAATGTCGGAGACTGTCTCTGGGAGCCAGAGCAGCAAGAGCAAGGATGTTCTCCTTCACTTCAAACTCCGCAAATTGACTTTTTCCTATTTATCTGCCAATGGACACTCATCACCTTCCCTAATTAACTCATGTTCTAGTTCAATTTCTCAGGTACCCTCCTACCAAAGTCTTAGAAATTACACAGTGTGAGGGTGCCAGCCAATGAGTACACATGTGTATGCGTAACTAAAACCTGCTCTCTGGTCAGTATAATATGCTTTGCACACGATAAAGCTAAGGGTCTGAAAGTTAGAATTTTATAAAATATTTAGAAACAGAATGAAAAAAATTAAGGAAGTTTCCTTCCTTCCTTCCTCCCTTCCTTCCTTCCTTCCTTCCTTCTTTCCTTTTTTCAGGCAGGGTCTCACTCTGTTGTCCAGGCTGGAGTGCAGTGGTATCATCACAGCTCACTGTAACCTCAAACTCCGGGGCTCAAGTGAGCCTCCTGCCTCAGCCTCCTGAGCAGCCAGGACTGCAGGTGTGCACCACCGTGTCCGGTGAGGAGCAGCCTGCCTGTGCCACTCACAAACAAAGCAATGAGAAAAAAACAACCCATTAAAAAGTGGGTAATTGACATGAACAGCATCTTTTCAAAAGAAGATAGACAAATGGCCAAAAGACGTATAAAAAAAAATGTTTAACATCATTAATCATCGGGGAAATGCAAATTAAAACTACCTTGCCCCTGTCAGAAAGGCCATTAATAAGATGTCAGAAAGCAATATATGCTAGTGTGGATGCAGAGAGAAAGCAATGCTTGTACACTGTTGGGGGGACCACAAATTAGTGCAACTTCTATGGAAAACAGCATGGAGATTCCTCAAAGAAATAAGTGAAGACTTATCATTCGATCCAGCAATCCCACCACTGGGTAAGCACCCAAAGGAAAAGAAGTCGTTTTATCAAAAAGACTCCTACACTTGAAGATTTGTCGCAGCACGATTCACAATTGCAAACGCATGGAATCAACCTAAGTGCCCATAACTTCATGAGTGGAGGTATATCTCACGTTTTCATGCCTGAGTAGTACTCCGTATACACTGTGGAGTACTGAAAAGGCATGAAACATTGTCTTTTAAAGCAACTTGGATGAAACTAGAGACCATTATTTTACACAAAGTATCTCAGAAATGGAAAAGAAAACACCATATGTACTCTCTAAATTGGGAGCTAAATGATGGGCACATGCGGGCACAACATGATGTAAAGATCATTGGAAAACAAGAAGCAGGGAGGGTGAGGAGATGTAAGAGATAAAAACTTACCTGTCTGGTACAAGGAACACTATTCTGGTGATGCGCACACTAAAATCCCTGACCTTAACATTATACAAGGTATCCGTGTAACAAAAGCATTGGTACTCACTTAATATTTTGAAATTAAAAAATAAAATACCATATAAAAACAACAACAAAAAATTTGCATATGAGAATAAAATTGATTAGCCATGAGCCTGACTTGGGCAAAATGAAAGTTAAGCAAATACCCATGAGATTTGAAACGACCGATAATTTAAGATGAAAGAGAACAGCAGTCCATGTATTTAAATCCTGACCGCTTGGAACCCGAAGGCTGCAAACAGCTTTCCTGACCACTCGGCCCCACAGTGCTCTTTCTTTAGCGTCAACACCCCCTCCCTTGGTGTTTTTGTCACTCTCCCCTGAGTTCCAGGTGGAAGTGACTTTTTCTGTCCAAATACTTCATTTGCAGTGTTTGAGGAACTTGGGATCCAACCGCTAATTTTAGAGAGATTTTTCACCGGTGCTGACTTAAAATGGAGAAACGAGTCAAATTTGGGATTCAACGGAGAGTGAAAAGCCAGGAAAGCTCAGGGACAGCATGAGGGAGGTGTCAGTAAAGAGGAAAAAGTCTCCTTCTTCATGTTGTCTGTAACGGGACCCACCTCACGGAATCCCATGGCCAACTCCTTTGTAAAATGAACAGGTTTTGGTGACCTAAGAAACCCCCAGACCACCACTGAACTTTCTAATAAATCCACAAGTGTTCCAAAAAACAACAACAAAAAGAACTTGAAAATTGATCATTAAGACACAATAAGGCAACTAAAACTGTAACTTGAAAATGACCTACTCATTTCAGTCCCCTAAAGTAAAGCTGACCACTGAGCGATCTCAGGACATCAGTGTTTCCTGGGCACGGATGCGTAGCAGCCACTCCTCTGAAAGTTATGCATTCACGACCTCATTCGACCTTCACAAATATTGGCAGCCGATACCATTATTATCTCCATTGCCTCTTACGGTTGTTGTGGGAATTAACTGAGATTGTATTTGCAAAATAGCACAAGATTTGGACTAAAGCGAACACTATAAATGTTTGGGTTTTGTTATGATATTATTACTATCATTGCTAATTTTTTTAAGAGTAAGATCTTTACATAGAAGTCAGAAACTGACTATTTTTTAAAAGACTAATGTCTTTACTACAGAATGTCTTTTTTTCCTTTGGGTAGATGCCTGTAGTAGGATTGATGGATCAAACGGTATTTCTGTTTTTAGCTCTTTGAGAGGGGCTGGGTAAATTCACAACTGTAGGAGCACACTGTGTGGGAGAAGGGCATGCTCGTACCCTGGCTTGGGCAAGGCTAAGGCATTATATGCAACCAAAATGTTTGTACCCCCATAATATTCTGAAATTTAAAAAAAGACTGAGAGGTATTTTGAAGAGCTGGAGAAGGTAGGAATAAAAATAGTGTCCTGTATATTATTAAACATCATGGGGATGTTTGAGAACATAGTGAAATCTCTTTAGATAGCTGCATTTAAGATAGCATGGGCACTGAAGATTACGATTTATAAATATTTCAGTTAAATTTTTCTAACACCAGCTGTATGGCTTCAGACAGCAACTCCATAGGGAAACTGTATCAACAACATTATTTTGTGAGCTTGGAAACTAAAAATGGGGGGAGGGATGGAGCCCAGTGTCAGCCCCGTCAGGTCTGGCTCGGGTTTTCTCAACATATCGAACAGTAGCAGAACTGAGATACATTCAAGGAAATTTTCAAAATTCAGACCTTTTACTTTAAGAAGTAAAGAAATGTATTGATAAAAAGATGGTTGTGACAGGCCATTTATTATGCCAAGCAAACAGGAAATATATCTGGGCTTTATGAGCAGTGTGTGTTCTGTTTATTCTTCTCACCCGTAATTCAACGCATGCTCAATTTTATTAGTTTGCCACGACCGCTGTAACAAATTACCACAAACTGGGGATGTGAAGACAACAAACATTTACTCTCTCACATTTCAGAGAAGCTGGAAGTCTGAAATCAAGTTGTCAGCAGAGTTGGTTCCTTCTGGAAGTTCTGAGGAGCATGTGTTCCGAGCCCGTGTCCCGGCGTGGGTGGGCGCTGGGACTCCGTGGTTTCCGTGGCTTGCGGATACGCCCCTGCGACCCCCGCCTCCCTCTCCACGTCACCGCCGCGTGTGTCCAAGCTCCCTCTCCTGCTCCTGCAGGACCCGTCATTGGACTCAGTCGTGAGGGTGCAATGTTTGCATTAACTTCGCACGTGGGTGTCCCGGTGTTCCAGCCCCATTTGCTGAAAGACTGTATTTTCTGCATTGTGCTGTTTTGCTTCTTTGTCAAACATCAGTTGATTATCTCTCTGTGGGTCTTTTTCTGGGCTCTCTAAGGCTCTCTAATCTGCTCCGTGGCTACTCTGTGTTTCCTCTCACCAATGCCAGAGTGTCTCAGTTATGCAGCTTTATGTCAGGTCTTGAAGTCAGGCAGGGCTAGTCCTCCATCTGTGTTCTTAGTACAGTGCTGGCTATTCTATTGTTTCCCTCTCCACATACACCTTAGAATCAGTTTGTAAGTATCTGCAAAATAACTCGCTGCGATTTTGATTAGAATTACATTGAAACTATCGATCGATTTGGGAAGAACTAACATTTTGAGCATGTTGTGTCGTCTTCTATCTATGAACATGGAATATCTCTCCATTTACTTATTATTTTCACTTCTTTCAACAGAGTTGTGCAGCTTTTCTCATATGGGTCTTGCATATATCTTGTTAGGTTTCTAAGTGTTTTATTTTGGGGTGCTAATGCACATGATATTATTTTTCATTTCAGATTCCATGTATTAAAGGAATTCTCATTAAATCCTGAATACTGAAAAGTAACAGCTAAATATTTTAAATTATATTCAGAGGGGAAACATATTATTAAGGAATTCTGAATGTTCATTACTAAACAAAAAATCAAGAGAAAGTGGAAAAATAATATTTTGCTCAATAACTGTACCAAACCACACCTTATAAATTTGTGTCGTAGAATTTTCAGCCAACGAAGTGTCTTCGATAATTTATTCAGCAGACAAGATGACTGCAGGCTTGATAAGAATGGAAAAGCATGATGGTACCTGAAGTTAGCAAATGAGAAGCATTTTGTGCTTTAGGAAGAACAAATTTTCATTCGATGTCTCCTCATCGCCGGCTCATCCTGTTATGGAAGAGAATTGCTGCTATACTAGGTAGCATATCCTTGGCAAAAATATGGATGTCATAAAATACTTGAACGGAAAGAAAATAAATCGTGACAAAAGTGTGCTTTATCTCCCAAGTTTGAAAGCATAAAATGTATATTCATTGAAATGCAATGCACGGCACCGCCATTACCCTCAGCTTAAACTTGTAGATTCTAGCAATTTGTCTTAATTATCGTGAACCTCATATTTATACTTGGGAAACCAAGGGAAATAAGACATATATCATATTCAACACTTCCAAGAATCCAATGCATAAATATTTTTCTTCTTACAGATCTTATATCAAAGATGAATGTTAATTTTCTCTCCCTTTTATCGCACAGTGTGAAATCAGGTGTGTGTGTGTTTTATTTTGTTTTTCATTTCATCACTTTGCTTGCAAATCCAGGCAGTAGAACAATGCATAATATGAGTCTAATAGTTTTTATCATATTCAATAGTAACACAAATTTGTGCCTTTCTCTCATGACTTATTTTCTTTTTGTTTTTTTTTCAGTTTTTTTTTAAAGTTTCAGCTCTTAATTATTTTTTCTTCATTACAACAGATTTACTCTTCACACACAGAGTATTTTATCAAATTCTGTGAAATTAAAGGCATTCCCTTAGTGAAGGAAGTTCTTTCAAGGAAAGCATGTTTAATTACTATGCAAAATTATTCATACTTTTTAAATTATTTTACTTTCTTTTTCACAGATTCTTTATTAGAATTATTTTAAAATCATGGTCTCCAATGCAAAGTGAGAAGAAAAAACACACTGTAGTTAATTGAATAGAAGTTAGAAGTTTGAACACTGAGTTTTCCTTGTATACATTTCCCATTTTTTAATCTTTAAATATCATGTTGAGTTGATCACTAATATGAGTTCCACATGCAAAGATGGAGTTCACAAAAAGCAAATTACAGTATTCTCAAATTGTTTTCTTAAACACTTCTAATTATTGAGGTGGCACCTCTCAAAGAGTTGCTTCATTTATTCCTTCCTTTGGTGTATTAAGAGATGTCAGGGATGAGGTGTGTGATATTCAGAAGAAACACCGAAGTTGAAATTGGGGGAATTCTACACAGCACTGACCAAAATGCGACGACCTCTCACCACTGAGTAGCACCATCCACTCGGTTTGCCCGCGGGAAGCAGAAAGCCTCCACCTGGCCCTTCCCCTGTTCCCGCATCAGCCCAGGTCAGGTCACACACCCAACACCCTCTCTCGTGTCTCCTCCTGCGTCCACCACCAATAGCGTTACCGTTTCACCCCCTTCTCCCCACTGCGCCCCCAAAATCGGTTCATGTCTTCTCTTACCTAAATTTCTCAGCCTGTGAACTTACTGGCCACGAGATAAAGATGAACTTCAGGAGCGGAGCCCACATGATCCGACCTTGACTTTGAATTCTTCACCCCCGTTTCTGTTCGGTCCAACTTTATCTTCCCGGGAAGCCTCTTCCGGGTTTCCCCCTCCCGCCTTGTCAGAGCCCAGGTGCGTGGCTTTCCGACACCCTCCTGGCACGCACGCTGGAAGCCTCGTCGTCAGATCAAGGCCGTGCGCACGGGTGGGCGATTTTCGTGGCAACCTCCATCCTAGCGCGTCACCACTGTCTAAAGACTCGTGACGTGTGCGCAGCTCAAGGGCGGAGAATCAGCACTAGATTTTCTAGTCCTCTAGAGAGGAGCAAGAAGATGATTTTTAAAAAGAGAAATAGCTCTGCTTGTGTCTTTGAATTATTTCCAGAAGCCGCTCCTCAATCCCATCTCCAGAGCAGAAATCTCTCAGTCCATTAATTTTCTTTACATCGAATTTTCTTGATATCGATTTTCTTTATAGTTATTTTTATATGATCATTTTCCTTATCAAATGACATATTCCTTAAGGACAATGAACTTTTTAAACTGACTGTGTCCCTCCAATGTTAGACAACTTTATATTGATTATAGAAAAAATAACAGACATGTTGCAGTTTATTCCTTTAGAGAAACCAACTCTGAGAACATTTGAGATTTCAAAATCAGTTTTCTCTCTTTCTTTTAGTAACTAAAAAGAAGTTGTTTATAAGCCCCTACTTAAAAATTGTGGCACTTCTTTATTTTTTAAAGATATGAACTCTTTTTAAATTATAAGCAAATAGGAGTTACTGGGTCAATTTATTTGTTCACTTTATGACCTTCTGTGATCTAAAATCTCTTACAAGGAGCTCCCATGCTGATGTTGGGCTTTTTAACAGCTTTTTGGTGTGCAGAAAGGAGAGAAGGCATGACAACAACTGAGAATTTTCTCATTTGCCTTTTACAATGTGAAAGGAGAATCATGTTATTTAAAAAAAAAACAAAAACCAAAAAAAATCATATGGGGAAGCTATCCAAAGGTGAAATATATCAGTCCCTAAGGAGAAACACAAACAGAAAATACGATGTCAAAACCACATTAGGGAAACAAGTCTGGAAAGAATCGTTTCTTTTATCCCGGGTCAGTACCACCATCTGTGCGAAATTCACAATTGCACAAATGATTGACGGCTAGAGGTGAAAAAACAAACCCCAAAAGTGAAGGGCTGAGTCTGTGCTGATGACCCAAAGCTGCGGTAGCGTGGCCTGGGGACGGACAGGTGGCTGCCAGTGTCAGTCAAAGCTCTGATCCCTGCTGGTCCACATGTTCTCCAGTGGGTTCTGTGAGGGCCTGGACTCCTGGTAGCTTTCAGACTATAAATCCCTTCACTGTGCCTCACTTAGCCATCGCGACACAGAGCGGCAGTGATTTCAGACAGCAGGTGGTATCACGGTGGGCTAAGTGCACACCAGTCAGAAAACATTACGTAAATGATAGAATAAAAAATGAAAATGCAATTGGTAAAATACTCTATTTGTCCATGTTAGTATTTCGATCATTATTTCTAAAATAATTTCCAAAATCAGGGCCTAAATATAGAAAAAGTTTCCTGACTTTCCGACCACGTAATTGGTATAGTTACACTTCTCCTCTGGATGTGAGAAGTCCTTTTGGAGACCTGTGATGGAAAGAGCTACTTTGGTGTGGTTGAAATGCTACAGTCGGGGAGTTGAGAATTGTAGGTTACACTCCAGTTCTGTCACGGAAACCATGCCATCTCATTTGAACGAGTCAGTTCATCTCTGGGGGCCTTCATCATCTGTGTAATAAAGAAATCGGGTTCGATAAACTGGAATGTTCTTTTTACTCCTAAAACTCTTTGCTCCAAATGGGTTGACTTCTTAATTTCCATGTAACTATACAGCCCTTAGTTCCAAAGGGCTCTGGAGCTTATCAAAGTGACTCATAAATGATTCTTGAACTTCCCGCGTCCACACTGGCAGGTGCGTAGCTCAAACATTTCCACTCCTGTCCTTATAGCCAGTAAAGAGCTGCATACACCGAAATCACTGACCCTTGTTCCATCCAGCGAAGAACTGAAGCCACAGGGCAAAACACTGCATTTTACAAAATACCGTGCTGTTGTCTTTCCAAAAGATTAAAACCTTGGGAATCAATACAAATCTGATATTCTCCCAGTTAGGGTATATAGCCCCAATATAACCCTTTCTGACGACCCCTGGAGGGTCACTTTTTATAGAAATATTGTCATGGACTGTGGTAGATTGAAGGTCACCCCTAAGGTGTTGGGATTAGGAGGCAGAGCCTTGGAGAGTGATTAAGGCTTGAGGGTGGGATCAGCGTCCTTATAAAAGGGAACCCAGACAGCGTTCTCTCTTTTTCCACCCTGAGGATAAACAAGACGACGGCTGTCTGTGAACCAGGAAGCGGGTCCTCACCAGAACCCGACCACACAGGCACCCCAAGCCCAGACGTCCAGCCTCCAGAACTGTAGGAAATAAACGTCTGTTGTTTAAGATGCTCAGTCTACAGTATTTTGTAGAAGCCCAAGCAGACCGGCAGATATCAACACCGAGTGATTACGTAAACACTTCACATACGGCTTCTCTTCCCTCTTAAGCTCCTGTAGACCATATGCATTAACTTTCAGATTTATAAGAAATTAGTGAGAAAAGCAATACTCAAACTTACTGTCTGTAAAGGAGGCTTAAATATCTGCACTGTTATTTCCAAGGACAGAAACAAAATTTGGAAATTATAGATCATTCTAGAGAATTAGATCTCCATTATTTATATTTCAGATTATTCAGTGGGATGATGGACTGGAATTCCAGCAAGAAACATTAAAATATTCCCCATATTACCTACATTCACTGCCTTAGGGTTATTTCATAATCCCCTACGAGCCTTTTGAATACTCCTGTGATCAATATTTATCTCTTGAAGTGGTGCTAATATACATCCTTGTGTTTGTAGTCAGGTTACAACAGCTTTGAATGTCCAAATGTCTACATGGAGTCCATTCTTGGTCAAGGAGTTCCATCAGCCTTAGCTACTAACCACTGAAACCCAGCCTTCTTCGGTGGGGCCTCTGAGCCCTGGGGAGGGTCCCTTTGCCCTGGAGATTTGTGACGTGCTAGAGGATAGGCATAGGCACAAGCATATTTCTGAAGATGCCTTTTCCAAGAAAAAAAAAATCATGTTTCTAAGAAAAAAAATAAGTTACAAGTATTAATGTTTTCTAGCAGAAACTTCAAAGAAATGGACATTTTATTTATGTCTCCAGATCACCAAAGGATTGAAGTGATCTCATACCACAAAAAGAATTTAAGAAAAATATTTCAGAAGTATTTATCTAAGTTAATTATGTTACTCTAGATTAAGAACTTCTTAAGTATTTTTATAATATCATGTTTATTACATTGACTTTTTCCTTCTTTCTCCTAATCTTAAATGTTGTGAAATTAACTTACAGTGCTAAGCCTAGTCCCTTAAAAAGCCACAAAAAATTTTTGTTTTTGTAGTTTTAATGCAGTTGAAAATGATACGTACTATAAGAGATACTGATATGTTCTGACTTAATATAGCATTGCTTCATAAAAAATAAATGTTTCACTCTGATAAGTAGGGTGGTCTTTGAAATGCCAACATCAAAACTGAGTTTTGCAAACAGCTTTGACTTATTAAGGTTAGTAATATATTAATTCTCAATTCTTTTAGGAAGCGTAGTGTTTCTCATTATTGAAGGTTTAAACTCATAGTCACAATTTTCCTATTGTTGTTTGCTTTTTAACTGAGATAAAAAGACACGATTGATTTTATCGGGATTTTGTTTTGTTTTGTTGTCGTTTTTTTCTTCCTTTTGTACATTCAGTTTCTTACTGGAATTAAAAAGCTCTGGAAATTCAATACTTCCATGATGCAGAAACTTTAGTTCAAAGCTGTCTTCCTTTGTAATGTCTCTATTTTAAACTCACTGAGCCCAATGGTGTTTTTTTAGACCAGAGATTTCATGGAAAAGAAGGGGCTGGGTCCCGAGGGCAGGTGTCCTGTGAGAATGGGGAGCCCTGTGACCTCTTGTCTCCAGCTTTGGGGTCACAGAGGGGTTCCTCCTACCTTACATTCCCCAAGGCAAGTCAGTGGACAATCCCAGGTAAAGAAGAAAACACATGAGCTCCAACTCTGGATGGGAGACACGTCAAAGTGTTTGCACGTGTTTTAAAACCAGCACACAACTATCTTCCACCCTTAAGCTTGGTGTAGAGCTGGGCATGTAGGAATAAAAGAGCTTTAACTCGCGTGCGCACCTGCCTAGCCCACCGTATGTGTAATTTTCTTCTAACGTTCTCTGACGTTGATTTCAGCATTTGTTCCGAGACGACATGCTGAACTGGAATTCTCTCTCCTCCCCGTTTTCATGCTGGTTTCACTCTCCCCATCCCAGCTCCCCTCAAGCACCCCAGCTAATCACCTGCATCTGCTCTCCAAGAACAATTGGCTGGAGAGTGTGGGTGCGACGCCGGCCCCACCTTCCACGCAGCATTCCTCATCCTCCTGTTATCACTCGATTGCTCTGGGGTGAAGTTATTAGGCAGTTATTTCCTCCAAACAGCCCTGTAATGATAAAGATGAAAACGATACAATTTGCTTTAGTCATTATTTTTTCCTCAAGGTTAACGCATTTGGCAAATCATATTAAACACCCACATTAACCGTTGGAACACTTCATAGTGTGAGCAGAGATGTCTCTGTAACATCTATTGGAATATTTTTCCCTTTGTTCAATGGGCTGTCTAATTTTTTTATTACTGAGTTGAAATAATACTTTACATATTCTGAATTCAAGTTCTGTGTTATCTGATTTTCAAATATTTCTCCTAGTCTGTAGCAAGTGTGCGTGCGTGTGTAGTGTGTGTGTGTGAGTGTATTAGCTTTGTTATTCACATGATGAGGTCTTCTGAAAAATAGTTTTTAATTTTAATGAGGTTCAATTTCTTAGGACTTTTTTAATGGATCAGGCTTTCGTGTCATATCTAAAGAAAATATTTAAGCCAAATTCACAGACGTTTTCTCCTATGTTTTCTTTCTTAAAAACTCCGTAGTTTTTAGTCGTATATTTAAGTCTGTGATTCATGCGAGTGAAACTTCATGTATCACGTGAGGTCACGGCCTATTTGTTTGGAGCACAAGCTTTTCCCCATTAAGTTGTCTTGGCCCTTTTGCTGAAAATAAATAGACCATAAATTATACCAGGATTTGTTACTGGACTCGCTAGCCCGCTCCGCTGATTGCTCTTCTGCCTTTGCGTGAGTGTTGCATCATCTCGATGAGTGCAGGTCAGTAGCAGGTTTTAAAATCAGGTGGTGTAAGTGCCTGAACTTTGTTCTTATTTTCAATACAGTCTCTGGCTATTCTGTCTTTTGATTTCCATGTATACTTAAAAATCAGCGTGTCATCGGTACAAAAATACTTGCTGGGATTTTGATGGGTATTTTGGGATTTGATGGGATTTTGATTTCACTGCCATCTTAACAACATGGAACCTTCCAGTATGTTAACATAATGTGTGTGCACATTTATTTAGACCTTTAATTTCTCTAAGCAAAGTTTAGTCGTTTTCAGTATGCATAGCCTACTTTTCTCCTGAAATATTTACCCCTAAATATGTTATCTTTTAGAATTCTGTTTAGAATGAAATTGTTTTGCTCTAATTTCATTTTCAGACTGTCCATTTTGGGACACAGAATTGCAATTGATTTTTGTATACTCGTCTTATATGCCTGATCTTGCTAAACTCATTCATGAGAGCTTACAGATTTTTTTCTAGATTCTATATGATTTTCTGTATACCGAATCATGTCATCTGTGGATAAAGAGATTTTACTTCCTTTTTTAGAGTACCTACGTTTTAATTTCTTTTCTATGCCTCGTTGCACTGGCTAGAACTTCCGTTACAACGTTGAGTAGAAGTGAGAGTGGACATCTTTGCCTGGTATCCAGTCTAACTGGGAAAACATTCAACTTATCAGTGTGAATTTTCTGCATCATAGAAGGTAGACCCTCAAGTGTTTATAAAATTCTCCCTGAGTCGAATTGCTCTACTTAGCCTTGGTTTTTTCCTTGGTTTTATCCTTTCAGTATGGCAAGATTCTCACTCGGAGCAGACTGCAAGAACGGCAGGTCCATGTGCCTCCAGGAGGGACTGAGCAGGCTCCGGGAGTTATGTTTGCTCGTTTCTATCTTTATTTAAATTCCTATGTAATCACTGATTCAGTAAATCAAATCAACTTAAATCAAGTCCCCCAAAAAAAGTCTTTTTACTAGACACCTGCCTCAACCTTCACGGCCTATCACAGGCGGCATCACACAGCCAACAGCAACAAAATAAAAGAAACCCCAAATTTGTCTTCAGTGAGAACAAATACCCAAAGGTCAAGGCACAGAATGAGCGTGACTCTATTGCCTTTCCACTCTGCACTAATAAATTAATCTAACATATTTTGAATAATACATAGGAAGCTAATACTTTCAAGACATTCCCTAATACAACATATTTGTTTTAATCCTTTATTCTAGGAAAAAAGAACCCCTTCCATTTTCTTGCGAAGGTAAGATGCTTGGAAGGCACTGCCTTATCAGAGCCCTGTCAAAGCACCCAGGCTCCATCAGGTTGCACGGGTGGAGGTTCAGAATGTCTGAGACCACATCTGCATCACCACAGTGGAAAACACAGTGGGCGCTCCATTGTGGGTGCTCTAAGATCACCCCCCATCATCCCCTGGCTTTCTGCCCGATCCTCAGTCCTCCAAATTCACCCTCCGAGTCCCCCCTCCCCAGCACCCCTAGGCCCTGCTCTGTTGCCAAGACCAAATGTGCCTCCTTTTCTTCACTGATTTCATGAGCAATTTAAATGTGATTTCCTTTCTCTGGGTATGTCTTCTTTATAACCAATATGCATGCATTTAAGCTGAAGTATATTATGATTCTGAATATATTCTAGATGTCTACTAAATTTACATGAGTATTCAATGAAGTTTTATGGTTACATAAAGAATATTAGAATTGTATATGGGCCTATCAGACTTTCATTGAAATGATCTAAGAAAATATCCCAAAAAAGTAAATTGAAAGTCACAAAAAATTCAATATCACATCCACCACCTTAGCATAGTTATGAAAAATGAATGTTCAATCTTCATGTGTGAAAGGAATTTGGAGATGAGATGTGGAGAAATGGAAGCAACCGTGTCACATGGTGTCTGAACTTGAAAGGTATTTGGATTAATGCAACACTATTTAAAAGCGGGGTGGGGGGGAGCACTCAGCAAATACAGAGACACCAACAGGAGACACTTCTATTTCCATATGCTGCCGTGGAGAGAGACTTATTCATGTGGAAATCCAAGTCAGATAAAACAAGCTGCTTCTCCAGAGAGGCAAACAGAAAGAGTTCCTTTGTAAACTCCTGGGTAGGAATTATTTATTCTTTGTGGCCAGACTTGAACATATTGCCCTGAATAAATTTGGTCCTGAGTAAAATGTTTTTTTCTTTGTTGTTGTAGTAGATAAATAATTGAAGGGACAGTGAAGCTATTTGTTTTCTTTTTCTCATGATAAAGAGATTCAGTTTCTTATAAGGTCTTGGATGTTCTATGCTTCTAACATGTTCTTGCACCGAATCCCAGGAACTGAAGCAGGTCAGAGATAACAAAATTATCCCTTGAGGATGCACTGAGAGGAAGAGACGTGTGCTAGATGGTGTCCTCTTTGTCATAGTCTCAGGATATATTCTGCATATGGAAAGGTACCCTGATGTGTTCAGAGCTGCAGAAGAGATGTAGGAAGTGTGCATGAGGGATTAAAAACTTAAAAGATAAAGCAGAGGAGATGGCCACTTAACTTTAGCCGTGGCCTTTTCATGCACACTCCAAAGCTTGTTGTTCATGGCATTTGTCCACAAGAGCCTCTTGAGTAAGTTGAGGCCTCTAGCTAACCTCTTGAGCTGGGATTCCTGGGATGGTCCCAAGACTGGAGGTTCCTGAGATAGTCCCACAGAACTGGATGGGAGGCAGAAATGCAAAGCAGGCCAGTAGCCCAAACAAGGTGCACATCTGTGAGGTTCACAGGAGAGGCTCTGCAGGGAGGCGAATGCAGGGACAGCACAGCTGGGTATAAAAATGGAGCTAGTTCTTCACAGTTTGTTCATCGGGTTCCCTCATACCTCTGCCCTTTCTTACCCTGTCCCTACTAGAGCACAAATGCTAAATTGTAAAAGTAAATAAATAACAGGAAGTAAAATTCCAAGGAAGTTTCCCCGTGTTTGGATTGCTAAAAGTAGTTTAATCTGACATGTTAGAAAAATCTGTGGAAATTCCTCTTGGGGATGGTGTGGGGGAGATTGTGATCATTGGAGATAAATGTGCTATCGAACCACATAGACTAAGGTCTGATTGGAGGGACTCTGGCCCCAGCAGCTGCATGGTGGGAACTCATGCTTTGAATCCGTGCATTCTTTACAGAACATGGGATCACAGCTCTAGGTGGTCAGTTACAAGGACTAAACAAGATATCACATAAGTACACGCTACACAGCAGGTGCCCACACAGCACTAGCTCTTATCCCACTCCCTATCCTTTATCCTGGTTAGTTTGAAGAACACAAAGCCAAAACGGGGCAGGCACGAGAATCGACATCTAGGGAACAGTACGTCAGATCTAATGACAGGCGTTTTCCAGAGAGAAAGTGCTCGGATAAATATGGAAGGAATACATTTCTTATGATTGGAGATCTTCCAACATCTTGTGAGGTGGGAGCTCCCTGTGGCTGGGAAAACGTCAAGAGAATCCAAGCGTAGTGGAAGAGCCCAGCTACTCCGTGATTTGAACAAGACAAATGCCACGTTCCACTTCTGTGATCTCTTTGTTTCTTTTATACAGTGAAATATATTAATAAGAACAGGTGTAAATACACACACATGTATGTGTGTGAATAGATATGTGCACATGTGTATGTACAGCTACAGGTCACATCATATGTAAGTTTGCAAACTCAGTGTGTGTGTGTGCATGCAAGTTTGTGTGTGTGTGTTTGTGTGTGCATGTGTGTGTGTGTGTGTGTGTCCAGGGATGGCAGACATGGAAAGAGCCAGACACGGAAGACATTGGATCTTTCTAAACATGACTCTGTTCATGATTTAACTTGAATAAATCATTTCGCATCGTCTGGTTCTTCTTGCAAATGAGGATAAAAACATCTGCTCTGGGATCACAGAGAAGATGGCGACGTGTATTTAGAAAACACTTTTACATCCATTAACTCTTTTAATCATAACAGCTATGACAATCAGGGTATGATAAATGTGAAGATTATTATTATAAACCTAAAAGCGATGTAAAAATATTAATTATGTCTAGAAAAACTATTTTAATATTTGAATTATGATTAACGTGTTTATTATTTTTCTAAAATAGGAATGGCAGGTAAAATCAACAAATTATGATGCCTTGTAAGTGGTGAATATTTCCTATCTATTTTAAATATATTAATTAACTGTCTTCCAACTGCACATCAGCCTCAGAGTTCCCAAGTAAAAATCTGAGGGCCCAACTACAAGTGTGTGTGTGTGTGTGTATGTGTGTGTGTCTATGTATGTGTGTGTCTGTGTGTGATTGTATGTGCATGCCTGTGGGTGTGTCTATGTATGTGTGTCTCTATGTGTTCCTGTGTGTGTCTGCTTCTCTGTGCATATCTGCATGTCTATGTGTCTGTGTCTGTGTGTCTGTGTGTACCTTGTGTGTGATGCTTAATTCTCACATTAGCTTTCATACACTTCCAACCCACACAAAATTATCTAATGTTATGCAGAACAAACCTGCCTTTTGTTTGACAAGACTGCTCCTCTAAATGTCAAGCCCATTAATTTTATGTCGCACTTTCTGTCTTCCGATGTGGCGCGTTGTCTCCGCGAGTTAGTGCCCCTTCCGTTTTCATGAGACAATCTCCTCTCTTCACACACGGACGCAGCACAGCTCTGTAGGTGCAGTTCCTTTCCTGAGAAAACCGTATCATGTTCTTTGTTCTACGTAAACTATATATTTACCTACCTTCACTTTAGCTTGAGTTTCTTAATTATTCACATACTTTATTATTACCAAATATTCCTAAAGTATTAATACAAATTCCCTTTCCTTCAAGAGGAGGTTCTCTGTTCTGCCTAAGCATCATCTGGGAATCTGTGAGAAATGATTACTGCAGCCTGGGCTCCACCACTGACAAAATAAATTGAATTTCTGGGGTGTGAGACGTGGGATACTGGCTGGCTATAGACATTGTCACGGGATCTGTGGGTGAGCCCAAACGTCCAGCACAGGCTGAAACGGCGGTTTCAGAGTGACGTTAACACATTGATCACAGCGTCCTCACCTGAGCAGCACCTGGTGAGCCCTGGCAGTGCGGACGGAGGAGGGGAGTCACAGCATAGCCGTTCCCGGGCCGTCTCTGCATATTATTGGATGTTGTTCAGTGTCCCTCACGCTGCCTGGGACATCAGCTCCAAGACCACTAGTTTGCTGCAAACATTGAAGACCGACTCTCCTCTACGATTCACACCTGACTGCAGTAGGGTCTGTGGGCACCGCCCTCCACGCCACGAGCGCAGGGGAGGGGGTAAGAGAGGCCAGCGCCATCCCAGGTGGCCACGTGGGACCTCACCCTGGGTGGCCTCCAGAGCCCTCGGAGAATCTTCAGGAATCCCCCGTATGGTCACGATAGCGTCCTTTAAAAAAAAAAAAAAAACTTTCTATTAACTCAGGTGTCTCTAATTTTGGAGCTAAACGTCTTGCTTTCAATCTACTTCTTTCTCCTTATGTCTGTTAGAAACATTTAACTTCTGAAGTCTGTGATTTTTAATCAGGAAATGCATAAGAATCACCTTTGAAATTACTCAGAACGGATGTGCCAGACCCTGACTCTGGGATTCTGGTTAGAACTCTATCGATAGAGTACAAATATAGGTTGACACTTTTCAAAGGATCCTTTTGTGGGTCAGTTTTGCATCCTGTCTAATAATTTTTGCCACAGATAAGAGAGTAAAATCCCAAAGCATGCATTTCTGAATAGTAAAGCCAGAAATCATTTTCACATACACCGTATTGAGAGATAAGATAAATCCCAATTCTACTACGCCAACATATTGAATGTGATTTAAAATTTTTTTTAAAGCAAATGACATAATTTATGTATCTATGAATAGGTGTATGCTACATATTGGGATCCGATAGGAAATGATGTCTTCTGGATATGAAGTAATTTTGTAAAGAAGCTAAATAAAAATTTACCTCATCTAGCTGAAAAGTGCTTGTGTATAATTTATATTTATGTATGACATTATATATAGTATATTATTCATTTTATATACAATGTAACATGTTCTTATGTCTATATGTTACATATAAGTATATTATAGTCATGTTAATCATATATACATATATAGTATGTTAAACACTGAAAATGGTAAGACAGACTTCAAAACAAATTTACTCATAAAGTCCAAAACGATACTGATAATTAATTTTAGAATTTATTAGTAATTAGAAGTAAGCATCAATGCCATATAGATTCCAATACATTTTCTGTATGATAGATAGGCCTGGTGCAGTAGCTCAACCTGTGATCCTAGCACTTTGGGAGGCCAAAGTGGGAGGCTTGCTTGAAGCCAGGAGTTTGAGACCATCCTGGGCAATATATTGAGACCCTATCTCTACAAAAAATTAAAAAATTAAAAAGTTAGCTGGGCGCAGTGGTGCCTGTAGTCCCAGCTACTTGGGAGGCTGAGGCAGGAGGATCGCTTGAGCCCAGGAGTTCGAGGTTGCAGCAAGCTGTGGTCATACCACTGCACTCCAGCCTGGGCAACAGAGTGAGACCTTGTCTCTAAAAAAATTAATTAATTAAAAGAGCGTAGATAATTAAAGTATTTGAATGGATTCCAATCTAAGCAGAAAAGGAAAATGTTAACATGTTTTAAACATAAAATATCAAAGTAAATGCCAAAGCACACATTTGAAAGGACGCCAGTGCTATGCGTATTATGTGGTGAACACACATACTTAAAAGAAAATAAACGGTTGCATATTTGTGATACAAATGTGAATAGCAACCAAAAATGGGAGGAAACAGACTCCAAAGATTTTGTCATTTTAATAAATGTTGTAGCACCTGTGAAGCAAAAACAGAATGTTTTGTAAGTGTATTATAAAAGCCGCAGTATAATCTTAATTTTCACACCCTGGATTTCTAAGTAAATCATCGTCCGTCCCCAAAACCTGAGGGCTGGAAATCAGCGGTGGGACAGAGCGGGTGCTTCCATCACGTGCTGCGGCGTGAGGAGTGGCCGTCCACCGAGCCATGCTCCCTGCAAATCACAATCGTCCGACGGGCTCCCCTGCCCTGGCGGGGCCGAGGTGCTCTCCGCAAGCCGGAGCTGCCTTAGCAGGTACCTTGGAATCGCCCTCTGAGCAGGAGGCTGGGTTGGCAAAGCAGACACGGGCCGTGACCCCCAACCAACGAGGGCATCAGCCCACACTGAGCCCTAACGCGGGGAGCTGGCCGTGGTACCGCGCTGACCCGGCCCTGCAGAGGCGCTGTCCAGCAGTGGGGCGCGGCCTGGGGGGACTCTCCGGCCAAGACAGTTCTGGAAGGGAGAGGCTCGGGATGTCTGAGGCTGTGATTCCACAGGCAGGGGACACTGGGACAGAGACCTGAGCAGACGTCGCGCCCCCCCACCCCACACCCTCAGGAGGACGTTTCTCCACCCCTCCCACCTCCCTGCTTGTGGTCAAGTTCATAGAACTGTCTAGAAACACGCAGAGTCGCACCATCTGAGTTTCAGATCTGAGGATGACAGAGCAGAGAGGGCCGGACGAGGTCACCTTCTTCAAGACTGAAGGTGAAGGACAAGCGTGCAGACAAGTGGGAGAACCAGGCAGCTGGAGGCTCCGCCGGGTGGGATGAGGGGTCTGAGGTCCCAGAGGGGAGGGAGGCGACCGCCCACTCGGACGCGCCTGGACTGCCAGGGCCTCGGACAGCCAGTGCTGGTGGAGGAGCCGCCCGCTGGAGGCCGCCCAAAGATCCGTCAGATGCCCAAGGTTCCTGGCGAAGGCCTCACACCCTGAGGCTCCCGGCAGACCCGGACCCTCAGGCGGACAGATGTGCCGGCCGGTGCTGCTGGCAGAGCGGCCAAATCGCCCGGGGCGCCCTCAGCCGCTGTCTCCGGAGCCGGCTTCTCCAGTCGGGCCAGGCCACGCGAGTCCCCAGCGTCTTGCTGTGTCCGTGAGCTCTGGAGCTGCCGCCACCGACCCCCAGCCCAGCTCGTCCTGGTCACAGTCCGCCTTGTGAGCAAATCCAAGGAATCATAAGGTCTTTGGCTACATCGGATGGGCGTGAAGCCAGAGCTGAGGCGGCCCCATCCCACGGCAGCCTGTCGGTCCTGGCTTTCGGTTGTGCCAGGGATGGAGGACTGAGGGTTGGGGGGGTTAGTAACACAGCCCGTGCCTCTGGCTCTACAACCCAGTCTGCGATGTAGACACGGTCACTAACAAACAAGTGCAGGTCCAAGTCAACATCGTGAAAATTATTGTGATGCCTACACATGTAAAGTACTGACTTGGTCAAGCATTAGGCACTTTCCGTATAATACCTCACTTAATCCCTTAACTATTCTGTGATGTGAGGGATATTACTTAAATTTTGTAGATGCATTTATCCATCCATCCATCCAACCATCCATTCATCCCTTTATTTAATAACTAATTTTGAATTACTAAACTGTGTGATAAACTTTGGCTGATGCTTTAAGAACTTAGTAGTCAAGCAGGTGGGAGGGATGGATAAAATCACAACTAACGGGCACGATTCACACCATCTGGGGGATGGGCACGGTACAGAAGCAATCTATGCAACCAAACCATTGGTACCCCCATCATATTCTGAAATAAATTTTTTAAAAAAAGAACTTAGTAATGAAAAGAAATGTAAGCTCCCTTGCCAAGCAGAGTGTAGCAAGATAGAATGGTTTAAGGAGGAAAAATTTCTAAAGAGAATTACAGAGACTGGACGGGAAGCCACTCATATAACAAACAGCACTTTGATGTGTGTCGAGATATCATCCCCACAGACAAATTGCGAAACGGAGACAGAATATTTAGTTAATGTGCTCACTGCCAGAAAGCTAGTGAGTGGCAAAGCCAGGAAGGATTCGAATCCATTAAGTTGTGTTTCAGATCACAAGTCATCAGAAGTTTCTTTAATGAAAATATTTTATTATAGGGACTTATGTGAGTATGGAAAACGAACATCCCTTGAAGGAAGAAGGAGAAAGAAGAAACCACAGCTTAGCAAATATAAGATAAGCAACTTAACTGTAAATGATACAAGTGTGAGTTTTATAAAAGAAAGTACAATCATTATTCCCTTTAAGTTAATTACTGAGAAATAAGTAATCCACTAGGTAGTTAAAGAAGAAATACTGTTTTAAGTTGTATATCTAATTTATGAAGAAAGAGAAAATGTAGCTCATAATTTTATTTTTAAGTAATAAATACAATGTTTCAAAATACTAAATGAAAAGTAAAATAGCTCACACATTAAATTTGAAATTGCTAATGCAAGAAAGGATTCATTAATTATACATTTTATCTTCTTCCAATTTTTCTTTTTACTGAAGGTGGGAAGGAAATTGAAGGGAAAAAAACACCTGAGATTGTAAAGACAGGGAAGTTAAAATAAAAGAAGGTCATTTTTTTTAAAAGAGAAAAAATATAAATTGTTAATGTTACCTTCTAATTTTCACATCAAAATCTTATGAATAATAATTAATCGATAGAAATGCCCATTTCAAGAAAAGCTGGACAGTAGTAATAAGTGTTAAAACTGATTTAATCCTTTAATTCTATGTAAATGAAACTGATTTTAAATCTTTTATACATTTGTTAACCCCATCATCTTAAAAACATGTGACATCATTCTAAAAACTTTATTATTTTGATCAAAATAAATTGTAAAATTTGTCTAGGTGAGGCGGCTCACACCTGTAATCCTGGCACTTTCTGAGGCTGGAGGAGTTCGAGATCAGCTTGAGCAACATGGTGAGACCCCCTCTCTACGAAAAGAAAAAATTAGCCAGGCACAGTGGCTAGTTAAGAGACAAGAGAAAAATTATTGACACTGTAAGGTCTAAGAAGGAAACAGGATGAGACATTTTCAAAAAAGAAGCAGTGTCAATAAAAGAAGAAAATTGTGGGGAAATAGAAGTTGAAGATAAATAGTTATCCATCATTTTCAGGAGTTTGGTTTTCAGCATCGTTGTGGTAAAATGAATAGTTGTCTTGCTGGACAAGCAAGAAGAGAAAGAGTGTGAAGAAACCTCCCGGAGCCACAGGGTGAAGACCCGGCCAGGTCCCAGGCAGGCAGGTGGATACGAAAGGTGCCTCCCAGCCATGAGCTGACCCCGGGAATGACAGCTCTATTTTACAAGTTATGGTACTTTAGACCAAAACAAGGTAGGAAAACAAAAGCAGAAACAAAAGCAAGTTCTCCCTGCGTAGGTAACACTCTCACACAAAAACTTGCAAGATTCTCACTAAGTATCCTTACAAAATATATAAAGAAGCAAGGCTGTGGGTGTAAGACTGAGCAGAAAATAAAAAACCCCTTCAGATACTGAGTATTATATAATTAGTTACATTAACATCAAGTTACATTAATCACACCTGTTTTCTCTAACGAAATCTTCAGACGGTACCGTTACTCTTGTAAGTTTTTGCTCTATTTTATTTATTTTTTTATTTCAGCATATTACAGGGGTACAAATACATTTGTTCTATTTTTTGATGCTGAAACTAAATGCTTTTGCTGAAATATTTTCTATTTTAATAAAAGGAGGTATTGCAACTTCCGTCATCCACTCCAGTATGCAGAGAACTCCAAGGAGCGTTTCTCGTATCATCACAATGAAATAACTCTGGACTGACTTCAAATTCACGATCTATTTCACACCCATCAGAGAGCTGAAGTTACAGAGCGATCGTGGGGAGAACCAGTGTCTACAAGGAGAGGTGACCCAGAGCTGTGCCCATCTAGGGTACGACGAACCGGACACTGGCAAGAGCAACTGAGCTGGAATAGCTGTCAGGGAACCGTATGGAAACCCCAGGGGTCATGGAATTTACTGGAGCCTGTAACATCATTAAGAAAAAATTATTCATGGCACCTGTTAAAGAAGGTGAGAAGGACTTTATCCAAGAGGGGCCCCTGCAGTGGGGTTTGAGTAGAGGCAGGAGGCTGAGCCCACGGCACATACAAGGTGGGGTCCACGACCAAGGACACGGTGGGGTCACTGGATGGAAAATGGCTGAGCGGAGACATCGTGGGAAAGGAGGGGTTCCAGCTCAACCATCTTACAGGATTCCTGCGCAAGGAAAGCCAGGACGGTGAGCAACCGAGCATGGGCAGGGACGAATTCCATCAGCTACCCAGGGCGGGGGACTTCCCTACACTGACCCAGCAGCATTCCAGCCGAAACTGGACCAAGTGGACCGAGGACGGATTCCATGCCAGGGGTGCAATCGAGAGAGAGCTCAGAGGAGCCTGACTCAGGTCACAGGGAGAGTCTGTGTCCACGTCTAGCAGGTTCTTTCTCCCTAAACCCACGGAGTCGGCCAACCAAACCACCAAGTCGGCCACCAAGAAAATGTGGATGTTTTTCTCCTATTAAATCTGCCTCATGTCAGCGATTTTCAGGGAACCTGCAGGTGACAAGGGCTTTGGCTCTTACGCCCAGCAAAAGTCTGTCCAAAATGACTGAGAAATGCAATTTTCTGTGTCAAGAAACAGAGAGAGAGAAAACTTTATTTCCAGCAGACCTAGGCTATACCAGATATCAAAGAGGTGCTTTAGGCAGAAATAAAGCATCATCCTGAAACACAGATCTACATGAGGAGACAAAGTACACTGGAAGTGAAATGGACGAAAGCAAAATCAAATTTATTAGTTTTATTAGTTTGAATTGCACTAAAAGATTACTTACTCTAGAAAAAAAATCAGTCTCCTCTGTTTTTATAGCATACATAAAAGTAGAAAGTGTGAGAAAATATCACAGGTAATGGAAGGAAGGGATTGGGAATACAGTGCCGTAAAGTCCTGACAATAGACGGGTAGCATCTGATTAATCCGAGGTGTAAACTAGCCCCGGGGGCTCTGCTGGAGCAGAATTAAAGACTTCCCAGTAACAGGTCAGTCAGGAAGATAAAATGGAATCTCAGCAAATGCCTAACTAACATAAGGCAGAAAAAATAAAACAGGAAGTAAAGAAGAGATGTAAAATGAAAACAAACAATGAGATGGTAGATTTTAATGCAAACATAGTAATAATAATATTAAATATGACCCAATAAAAAATAGAGTATGTCAGATTAGGTAAAAAAAAGACCCAATATTTTGCTGCATGCAAAAAAAATCAACTTTAAGTATAAAGAGATAGACTGTATTTACTCCTTACATCATTAAAGTGTGTAAAAGGGAAAAATAAATAAATAAATATAAAGAGATAAAGTAAAAGTAAAAGGATGTAAAAAAATACAAACTGTATACACTAGCCAAATGAAAGGTAGGGTAACTACCTTCTTATCAGACAAAGCAGGCATCAGAGCAAGGTATATTACGAGGAACGAAGTGGGAATTACCAATATTCCACTACTTACAATGGGGTATGTCCCAATAAACCCATCGCAAGTTGAAAATATCACGAGTGGAAAATGCATTTAATACGCTAACCTGCAGAACATCACAGCTCAGCCGAGCCTAGCTTCAAGTGCTCGGAACACCTCCGTTAGCCTGCAGTTGGGACAAAATCACTTAACACACAGCCTGTTACATAATAAAGTGCTGAGTGCTATATACAGTCAGGTGTTGTGTAGACACGGTGGGAGCAAAGACACAAAACACAATATCCAAAGACACAGGCGACACAGTGCACTGCAGGGCGTCGGCTGTTCGGGGTCACGATCAATCACGGGGCTCACTGCACTGCCCAGCACCAGGAGAGAATGTGGTACCGCGTGCTGCTAGCCCAGGGAAAGATGCACATTCAAAGCCTCAAGACAGTTTCTGCTGAACAAGTCTCTCTTCTGCACCACCTTGAAGTCGAAAAACCAGAATGAACCCATCGTTAAGTCAGGGACTGCCCGTATACACAGTCGGCCCTCGAACAGCATGCGGGTTAGGAGAGCCAACCCCCACGCTGTCAAAAATCGGTGTATAACTTTTGACGTCCCTAAAATTTAACAGCAAAGAGCCTTACCAGTAACATAGTCGATTAACATTTATTTTTTACATTCGATGTATTATGTACTGTGCCCCTACAATAAAGTAAGCTACGGAAAAGAAAATGCTGCTAAGAAAATCATAAGAAAGAGAAAATATATTTACTACTTATTAAGAGGAAGCAGATCATCATAAATGTTTTCATCCTCGTCATCTTCACGTTGGGTAAGCTGAGGAGGAGGAGGAAGAGGTGGAGGAAGCGGAACGGGGGCGCATGAGAGGCAGGTGCACTCAGAGTAACTTCTGTCGGAAAAAACTTGCGTGTAAGTGGACCTGTGTGCTCGAACTCACGTTGTTCAAGGGTCAGCTGTAATAAGAAAGGGGTCGATTCTCTAAGAAAGCACAGTAACCCTATATCCGTATCGCCTAGCAACAGAGCTTCCAAATACCCGAGGCAGAAACTGAAGGAACCGAAAGAAAAACAGATAAATCCACAATTAGTGTTACAGACGCCAACATTGCTCTTTCAATAAGTGACATAACAGTGATGTTCGATCAGTAAGGATGCAGAAGACCCGGACAACGCCATCGGATAACTGTGTCTGATTGCCTGTCTCAGAACACTCAACCCGACAACAGAAAAATGCGCGTTCTTTTCACGTTTACTTGAAATATTCAGGAAGATGGATTATATTGCCGGCCATAAAACAAGCCTCACAAAATTTAAAAGAAAAAAAAAATCACACAAAATGCATCCTCAAATTAGTTGTTGGTATTTGCATGATTAAGAAATATACATATATTTTTTCAGGAAGAGTGATATTCTTTATCATTTGGTAAATATGGAACACGGCAGTGTATAAGAGGTTCCGTTTGCCATTTTCTTTTAACCCACCCTGGGGGTGTAGGTCTGCGACCCACCAATATCTGTATCTCTTTAGAACAGAAAAGCCTCCTAGGCTCACTGCATTGCCCCTACATCCTTTCTTTATCAAGAAAGCAGAATAAAAGTTGTGGTCTTGAAAACTGTGCACAAATGTAAAGTCTGCTCTGTGTGTATAATATCTGTGTGTGCTGTTCCCTGGTCCCATGTCTACCTTTCCCTGTGGCTGCCATCTCCCGATCCACAGATCGCTTTAGTTTTTACAGACTGACACATGGCATATAATCGTCCCCTCTCACTGAGATCCACTAAGCAGCAAAGTGAAAAATCCACAAGGCAGCCCATAAAAATGCCTGTTGCAAACAATCACAGTGGAAAATATCATTCATGCGGCATTGGGCAGAGAGCTACGAAGAGTTTTGCACCAATAGAAAAGGAAAATTGATCTCAAACTAAATGTATCTATAGTCCTAGCTGCAAAAGGTCAAGGCAGCATCCAAAAAATGATTGAAATTAATGGTGTCCTAGAGCAAAGCTGAAGAATATTTTTAGAATTACAAAAATGACCAGCATCCAACAAAGTAAAATCATAATGTCTGGCATTGCATCAAAAATTACCAGGCAAAAAAATCTTACAGAAAAATTAACTCAAAGTGAATCACATACCTCAATGTAAAATATAAAGGTATATTAAAAAAAAAACAGAAGAAAATATTCAGAACCTGGAGCTAGGTAATGTTTTTACCTTTAATGTCAAAAGTCAATCCATAGAAGGGAAAATTGATAAATTTGATATTGTTAAATTTTTTTAAAAAATCCTTGACAATGAACAGAAGAGAAAAACGCTAGCTACAGACTGACATTGCAATATTTTCAACAATGTTATTGTATCTAAAATATGTAAAGAACCACCAGAAGTCAAAACAAAACAGATACAGAAAATCCAATTACAAAGTAGACAAAAGGCATGAACAGATATTTATTCAAAATACGTTAAAGGAAATCCTCTGAGAAGAAGGAGAATAATAGTTGATGTCAGAGTTTTCCCAAAAGACCAAAGTCTAGTCAGAAGGGTTCCCACTGGCCACGGTGGGAAGAAAATATAAGCACAAAATACATAATGACAGTAAAATAGTATCCCATTGAATAAAATAGACAGAAGATACAATAGAATAAAATATAAACCCAGCAGCCCCCACTGATATAAAAACATAAAAGAATGAATGAATAAAGTTACCTAATAATGGAATGGTGGATTTAGAAAATCGTCAGTGAGGTCTAAAATAGTGGGTAACGTTTTGAAGACAGAGGAGATGATTTACATCTGCCGTCCCCAACCCCTGGTCCACTGGCCGGTCCGTCTGTGGCCTGTTAGGACCGGGCCGTAGAGCTCGTCCCTGCATTCCCCACCCCTGTGGGAAATCATCTTCCATGAAACCCAGGACAAGGGGTGCACAGCGGGTGGGCGAGCGAAGCTTCACCTGTACTTACCGCTGCTCCCCATCGCGGCATCACCGCCTGCCCTCCCCACCCCCCGCCCCCTGAGGCCATGGAGAAATTGTCTTCGGTGCAAGTGAAACCGGTCCCTGGTGCCAAAAAGGTTGGGGACCGCTGATTTACGTCATCTCAAATTCTCTTTCCAAAATTACTTGTTAATTGAAGGGAGAAAGTTGTCACTTTGTATTACATTTATACCACCTTAACTAAGACGTCAAAGCTAATGTCACTAATATTGAAACAAAAGGACATCGTGTGTCTCCTTATGGGAGGCGGTAAGAATACTTAACACCATTTCAGCAGTTTCTTGCCCAAAAATGCATCCCCTGTATCTGCAGCTGAGGGAATTTCAGACAAACATAAGTTGAAGTACATCCTACAAAATAATTACCTATAATCCCCCAAAATGTCACCATAAAAAATGACAAAGACAATGGAAGCTAAACTTTTTTAGGTCAAAAGAGACTAACAAGACATGACCTGGTGGTACCTGGTCCTAGGGGTTCGGATGAGGGTTGGGAACATAAATACAGAGGATGTGACCAAGATAATTGATGACGCTTGGATGCAAACAGATAACTGCGTCGTAGCGTTGCTAAATTGCCTTGTTTTGATAGTGGTTCTGTGGTTATAGAAAACAATGCCCTTGTTCTTAGGAAATACACACTAAAGAATTCCAGCTGAGAGGATATGATGTCTCCACCTTCCTCTCAAATAGTTCAGAAAATGTGAATGTGCGCGTACATGCGTGTGCGCGATTGCGTGTGCGTGCGTGAGCATGTATGTCTGTGTGTGGACGGAGGGAGAGGGAAGGGAGAGAGAGAAAGCAAACCAGTGACTCTGACTCCGGGTGAAGGGTATGTAGTGTCTCTGTGCTGTTATTGTAACTTTTCGATGCATTGAAATTATATCAGAGTAAAAAGTTACAAGTACTTGTTTTGTGGTTTTCTTTTTTCTGTTTGTTTGTTTGTTGCTCAACATTTCTAATCATTAGAGAAATGCAAATCAAAACCACCATGAGATATCGCCTAACCCCAGTGAGACTGGCCTCTATCAAAAAATCCCAAAACAACAAATGCTGGCGAGGATGTGGAGAGACAGGAACACTCTTACACTCCTGGTGCGACTGCAAATAGTACATTTTTGACATGCAGGTTAAACACCAGAAGAAAGAGCTGAACTCTCCAAGTCCCGATGTTTTTAACTGTTCTATACTGTGTCTCCCAATTTCTCATCCTTTCTTTTTTTTCCCCCAGACGATTTTAAGTAACCTATAAAAGTCCACCTTTATGGAGTGTGAGGGTCGAAGGAGGAAGCAGGATGCGCACGGGTTACCTCGATGGGTCAATGACTATCTCTGGATGCAGACACGAAAAGCATCGAATGCCAAATATTCTATTAAATATATGAAACATTAAGAAAATAGTCACTACCTGATAAGAAACAATACTCTTTGAGTTTAAATTTCTATTGGATATTCTTTTCAGAATATTTTTTCTAACTTTCCTTTGACATACACTTGCACAAATGCAATCATTTAAATATGTCATCTTTTGTAAGATTAAGCTGGCTTATTTATAGGTTCCTCTTCAAACAGCAGCCAGGAGTTTCCCTGACTGTGGCTTGCCATCCGCATCGGCTGTTCATTGAAAAGCAATGAGCAAAGTCTCATGTAGGTGTTGACTTGTGCTACTTCCTTAACCTGCTGTCTCGAGTCTCTTTTCATCGCTTTACCTTCTGAGTTTCTTTCTATTTATGATACAAAGTAAAATAAAGCCCATTAAATCATGTATTTACATGAAATCAGAGCATTTGTTCAGACACAGCATGTGGCCCGGAGGGAAAAATACTCAAACAGGCATCCCTTTCTTTCTGATTGCACCGACAATTTCTTTGATCAGGCCGGCAAGGCTGTCAAAAACCAGGATATTCAGAATGTGAAATGCAATCTCTCCTTTAACCCTCTGTGTCTGGGTAGGTAACTGAAGCTCAGGCCTTGCCGGATGTCCCCGAATTTCCAGCGCTTCTCTGAACCGGCGACCACAGAGCTCTGACGGCTGGCGGGTCGGCGGCTTGGGTCCTCCCGGCCTTTGCAAACACAGGCGCCTTCCAGGAGACCTGTTGTGTCGTTCCTTTAAAATACATATTTCTGGCAAGGTTAATAGTTTCAAATGGAGTTTTTCATGTTTTTCACCTAAATCACTAGAAACAGAAAATTTTACCAGGAACTAGGAGTTTAAGTCTGCGTGGGATTAAAGAAAAAGCAACGGAGATTCGTAGATTGCCTTTTCACACAAAAGGTCAAAGAGGTTCCCTTCTTTTTTTTCTAAGAATAAAATGTACTTTTAAACTTTATCTTCTACAAAATAAGCATGTGGGGCGACTTTCCCATTTTCCTGATTGATTTGTTTGTTGTGCTCTAAAGTAAACATGAGCAAGGGTTTATTTTTAAGTGTTCCAGGGAGTGTGTGACACACAGCCACACCCGAGAAGGCCCCCAGCCGGGGTCAGCTGCAGAGACGGTGTCCACTGGGGGCCCGCGTGGCTCACACGTTCCCCGCCACGAGCTGTCCTGAGAGGTTCTTGTCCCCTGCCCATCCGAACTCCTTTTGAAGCCTCAGACTCACCCAGCAAGACCTGGGGGCTCTGGGAAGTCCCCTTTGTACCAAAGTATCTCCCCGTTTTAGTCGGTTCCTGCTGCTATAACTAAATACCATAGACCAGGTGGCTTAAACATCATGTCCATTTCTGACAATTCTGGAGGCTGAAGTCTGAGATCAGGTGTCGGGATGGTAGTCCAGGTTGCAGACTGTGTTCTTCTCCCTGTAAAATCACAGAGCCCGGCTGTCCAGTCTCCTTTATCAGGGCACAATTCCAACCGGAGCGCTGCACCCGGAGGAGCTCATCGCCCCCAAAGGCCCCTTGTTCCTGACACCATCACCTTGCAGGGTAGATTTTAACTCATGAGTTTGGGGGACACAAATGTCCATTCCAGGACACCCCCAACCGAGCCACTGCTGTGACTCCAGGTTGCATGTTGAGAGCCGCACTCTGCGCTCTCTGCAGCGATGAGGATGAGGAAGTCATTGCAATAGTAACATCTCTCTGTGCGCTCCTTGTTTCCATGGCGTCTGACCGTGACCAGGTAGAAACAATGTAGCCGGACCCCCACAGGGTGCCGCTTTCCTCTGTCTTGGTCTCGCTGCCTCCAGGGCAGGTTTGTTACATTGTGTGTGGTCCCCACACGACCATATGCTCCACACGCACTGAACAAGTCCTACCACACTCCACAGCAGTGCCCGACATCCCACAAGCCTGAGTGGAACTGTGTAAGGCGGAAAAATCCTGGGGAGTGGGAGAGAAAACCTTTGGGGTAGAGAGATGCTAGCAAATCTCCATTGCATCCTAATCCAGTGTGGAAAAAATGAAATAGAGATATTGAAGGGAATTCCTAGTTACCATAGCAACAAGATTAGATTTTTTTCACTATTTATAGATCATGCATATTAGAGTTGAGTATAGATGTTATATTTCCATTTTTGTATATCCAAATGAAAAACACTCTCCAATCAAAATTTTCTCCTTTCCTGCTTCCATCATGTAGGAGAAAATAAAACCAGTTTAAAATTAGAATTAAATGAGCCTTTAAATTATATATATATAAAAAAGATAAACAGAAACAAATGGGGAAGCCGCTTTCAGATATTCAGTTTTCATGGAAACCTCAGCCCATCTTGAGAGTCAATTTACCTGCATTGTTTTTCCAGCACAGTATATCGGAGGGTATGGAGACGTCGGGAGCCTATATCCCAGCCCAGAGCTCTCGCTATCAAATTCTAATTACTCAATTGCACAGAAAGGGACTCCAGGAGTTCAGGTTTCCAGGTGTCCTAGGAGAACAGGCTACCGGTGAAGGCAATAATTTGGCAGCAAGCCGGAGCTCCTGCGTATTTTGGTTATGAAATTCCAAGTCCAGCAAGAACCTGCAGCTGCAAGGGCTGCATTTAACTCCAGGCTTCAGTGCTTACCGCTGTGCGCTCATGAGTCTGTTTCCTGCTCTGCAAAATTGGATTAATAACCAGACTGAATGCAAAATGTTGTAAAGTAGATTAAATGAGATGCTGCACATAAATCTCTCCGCACCACGAGTAACATACTGCAAGTGCTCAATAGACGTTGATTAATGTTCTTATTATTTAAATGTAGGAAAACCATGGGGTTTCCCCAGGCCAAATTAATACCTTAATAACAGATCATAAATTTCCCCATTTATGCAATACATAGCTTTACATTGCTTATTTTATGGCATGTTGAAAAAAATGCCATGAGCAAACTTTGAAGATGAGAAAATGTGAGGTGCTGGAAGAGCAGTGAATTGAACCTCAGTTGGGCCTCGTGGAGGACAGGAAGTGAGGACTTGCGGTGCAAAGTGACATACGCTCGGCGGGATTTTGAGCAGTTGGGTGAAAGCACAGATCGGCAGCTGTTAGCATGACCTGGGGAGTAAGTTCTCATCCAACTTCACGTTCCCTCTGCACAGCGAAAATTCTGTGCAAAAGAGAAGAGAAAGGCCATTAGACTCCCTGAGTTCCGGCATCTGTCCTAATTGGTCATAAATCACACATCTATAGTGACTTTTTACTCTTTCAAGCACACGGTAAAAATTGGATTTGTCCCCTTAAGGGGGAGAGAAAACTCCACCGTGGAAATAATTAAAATCTATTACCAGGCAGATAATAAAGAGAGAAGCAAACTGTACAAGGAGCTCAATGGAGGAACGCGTCGCTTTCGACTGGAGGCAAGAGACGGCGTCTGAACTGAGCACTGAGGAACGGGCAGGGTTTGATTGGCAGAATGGTGTCTGGGACATCGGCAGGGAGGGAATAGATGGGGAAAATCTTGACCAAGTTCCTCGTCCTGACTTGTTTTACCTCTTGGTGTGGCAACGAGCGCTCACCTACGAACAGGTGTGAGAAATATCACCTACGTCAAGTGCTCTGATAAAACTAACTTTTAAAAAATCTACATAATGGGAATGTTAAAATGTCCCTGCAGATTCATACACCCATCTTCAAACTTTTTCTGTATCTATGCGTGTCTTTTCCAGTGGGTTAGATTAGGAAGAACAGCTCAAAATTAAAAGATATTTAACAACTTCAGTAAATAAACTCTTTAACTTTTACCAGATACAGTTGTATATCACTTAGGAATATTTAGGGGGAATTAGATATTGTTATAACACAAGAAACTAGTCTAAGGAATTCTTTCAGTCACGTAACCTTAAACCTAACATGTTCATTATCATTTGAGTTCCGATAATGTAGACCAGCTGTATGCAATCCGCACAAGTTGAGGTCTTTTTCTGCATTGGTTTGCAAGCCACGCCCACTTTGAACCCAAAGTAACCTACATAGGAAACAAGACATAAAACAAAATGTAGCTACTCTATTCAGAGCTTACTGCCTCTGAAGATTTTGCTGGGCTTTATCAAGCGTCTGACAATCATACCTTCAGCATTTGAGATATTTTTATAAAGAGTACAATGAGTCTGTTGGAACTTCCATTAGAGCAGAATCAGAATTCAGACATTTCTTCAGATAAGAAATTGTATAAAAGTTGAATAAACTTGTGTGAGTCTCTTAAATTACACTGTGCCTTAGTCCCAAAAAATATAAGCAGAGCTTAGAATGAGCTCTCCCTATCTTAGGAACATACAGTCTTTGACGTCTTTTAGAAAGTTCCTTCTCTTATATGCAATTTACCACAATTGACCATTACATTCAAATGCTTAAGAATTACATCGGACATCAATTGTTTATGATCAGCAAAAATTGCGTAGGTTCTCAATATCACTTAAAATAACATTTTCTAAAAAGCAATCTCAGAAGAATGTGAATTTTACTGGACAAGAATAGCATTATTGATATATCTTTACTTAGGGAAAATAAAAGATTAGGATAAAATATAAATGCCATCCTAAGTATATACCTGGTGTTTAGAAACATAACATTCTCGATTAAGACAAAAGAGAGACAGTTAAGACTGTTTTGAAGGCCTACTCTAAAGGCTGATATGGAATTTAGAGACAGGACATGCCATTAATTACAGAAAACTATAGCCCATTCTAAAACAGCCTATGGATTTTTGTGTAGTTCATCTTCGAGATTTGACTAATTATGGAAATTCCTAATTTAGAAGGATCTCTTTTTTTCATAAAATATAAAGTCAAGCTGCATTGTAACAAAAATGTTCCTATTGTTAAAATTGATGACAATAGAAACAAATTTGTATTTGTGATGATATCATATGCATGCCCTTCAAATCATTCATTTTTGTGTGCAAAATGACAGAACAGAATTTTTTTTTTTTTTTTGAGACAGAGTCTCACTGTGTTGCCCAGGCTAGAGTGCCATGGCGTCAGCCTAGCTCACAGCAACCTCAAACTCCTGGGCTCAAGCAATCCTCCTGCCTCAGCCTCCTGAGTAGCTGGGACTACAGGCATGCGCCTCCACGCCCGGCTAATTTTTTCTATATAGTTTTAGTTGTCCAGCTAATTTCTTTCTATTTTTAGTAGAGACGGGGTCTCGCTCTTGCTCAGGCTGGTCTGGAATTCCTAAGCTCAAACGATCTTCCCGCCTTGGCCTCCAGAGTGCTAGGATTACAGACGTGAGCCACTGCACGTGGCCAGGACAGAAATTTTTGTCACATGGGAAGTAGCGTTGCCTAGGGGAAGGGCTGGAGGTAGAGTGTTCTTTTCCTGTTCTCCCAGTGAGAAAGGTGAACCAGGTGAACCGGTGAGTGCTTTCCACCTGGGATGTGACTGGTGCCATCTAGTTCTAGAACCTCACACCCAATCTTCATGGTGTGTCCTGAGGCATCTACCAGCCTCACCACCTGACGACGACTTCAGCCCTGCAGGGCAGAAAGCTCCACCTGCCAATCTTACCACAAAGAAAAAACAAAAAACCAAAAACGCCTTTTGCCCAAAGCATGAAGTTGGAATTCTTCACCCTGGACTGCGGCTACGTTTCCATACTTGCTCAGGTAGAGCAGAGATGGCTGCACTCCCTTTGCTACATCTCTCAGGAAGAAGATGATTCCGGCTTTCCTCTCTTTGCACTGGGGCTGGTCTCAGTGCTTTTCCTTAGCTAATTAATTGACTGTTAGACTGGACACTCTGGGGCTTCCAAGGGCAGGTCCTGTGGCGCATTACACCTTCCCTCCCTGTGGGCGTCTCGGGGTCCACTATCCTGAAGGCCTCACGCTGCGGACCAGCCCGGAGGACTCTCACGAAGAGCCCAGACACCGGATACGTGAGGGAGAAAAGCACCTGAGCGTTGCTGCCTCCCCAGATGCAAAGGGCAGAGCGGCAGGACCAGCCTACAGCCCTGAGCTCGCTGCCCTCTCCCCGCGGGTGGGGCTGGGGCAGGCACCCCTCCCGCTCTGCCTGCGTTTCCCGAGTCACAGCACTGGGGCTGTAACAGGTCAGCCGGGGTTTCACGCCACCGCAGTTTGAGAGTGGCTCTAAAATAGATGAGCAGGACGTTTGTCTTCAAGCAGACTATGTCTTTAATATCCCACAAACGGAATATTTACGTATCTCGCTACTCACCTGCAATTATCTATTTTCTAGCTATGACCTTTTCTACATACAATTATTATGCCCTCTTGTTCTACTGTCTTCTAGCCCTCTCAGTATAAAGTTCAGTGCTAAAGACCCACAGAAATATTTATAGAAAATTACTACCATTTATTGTCAGTGAAAAATTATGATTTCTTTTCAGACCATACTGGCTGACTGTTGAAAACCTTACCAAACAGAAAACAACTCAGATCACAGAATGCATTTCTGGTCACAGTTAATTAAAATGTGTACAACCTCAGGCTGCTTCTTAATTTTCTTAATCATATTACTTGTTAAGAATTTAATTTCTCTTGTCTTTTCTTGAAATCTTATTTGCTACTTCTGTGTGGATGAGGGTGACCCACGGTCTTTCTCTGCATGCTTGGGAACATTACATTTGTGCAGTAGCAGCTACGGTTCTCTAAGCCCGAGGAAACCAGACCAGCACATCTTCATTTTGTTTCTGCCAAACCTACGAGTTTCTTCACGTGGAAAAATTATATGGGGTAGATACTATAGAGCATGTTTTGAAAGGAAATAGAGAAAAGTTTAATTAAGAAAAATTAAAACTCTAAATTACTTTATCAATTTAAAGTGTGTCATTTGTTTAGTTGAAATGAAAACTCTATTTTCTTTTAATACAGTATTGAAATTTTAATGTAAATGAATGCATCGACTATCAGATTAGCAGGTCAGTTTTATAATAAACTAAATGCTATCAATTCAAAGAAGATTTCATAATATTTTAGCATAAAATATCAATGAGGTTTCTAACAGGAAAACCCAACCTCAGCTCTTAGGTGTAGCAAGTTTGCCATCTACTGATCGGTGGGATTTTTTTTCTTTTTAATGTAAAGGGAAATTTTGAATGTGAATTTGGCTGCACCTAAAATACTGATATTAATATTTTAAAGCAAAATCATTTAATCAGTAGCTTCCTGGTATAAAGCCCCAGGCTGAGCTCTGGGGAAGACACGGGGCGTATGAACTACACCAGGCTTCAGAATAATTGCTGTTTGCTGGGGTACGGAAGGTGCACACAAGTTCTTTAAGAAAAAATAGAAGATGTCTCATGTGCAAAAAGAGATACAAACAGGTCTGCCGACTAGTTCTCCACGATCCTGGGGGCATTCGGGAGCAGCCTGTCCCGTCCCCTCCCGGTGTACGTCGCCTCTGCCGCCAACCCGTGTGGCATCACCAAGCCCTCATTCTAGAGACACCCGTCTCCAGTTTATATTTAGACACCTGCTTATTATTACTATTCTGGAAGAGGTACGAACGAGATGAAAGAACAATTATGATGTCAAAAAGGAAGTACAACAAACTGCTAAGAGGACTCAAGGCAAAACAGCACTCGGTTTGATGATCAATTACAGTTATACTCAGCTACAAACAGGGAGCAGAGCCGGGCGGGGGTCCCTGCAGCAGGTGACCCTGCAAATGGCTGGAGTCAAGGAAGGAAAATAAGCTGGATGTTAGCCTTAGCCCTTCCCCTGTGTATAATCCTAAGCAATAGAAGTTCAGATGGGTGCAAATAGTATTGTTACTAATCAAGGTCGAATGCATTGCTTAATTAAAACAGATATTAGGTCTTTTATTCATTTAATAACTCTCCCAGATATCATAATGATGATCATCATAAACGACTAGACATCAGGAAAGATATTCTGTCCCATTTCCTATCTGCAAAAATTGAATCTGTGAAGATTGAAGTTCTTGTCCAAGGTCAGGGAAGCCAGAACCTTCCTGTGTTTCCTAATTGAGGAAGGCGGGTGTCATTGTTGAATAGTTTAATAAATGCCCCATCTGAGCCTCTATTTCCTTTTATAAAAATTACCAATAATCACAACAAATAAGCACATTCATTTTGGCTCATCACACGGTACATAGCTCCTCACCCACAGGGACGATGGCGGGGCATGTGCAGAGACCAAATGGTTGGTGAAAAAGACCAGAAATGACGAAGATAAGGGAGAATCAGGGCAATCGAAATGAAGTTGACGTATTATTGAAATATCCCTGTAGGTTAGACGTCACTCCCTCGAGCTCTGAAATTATGACAATAACGTAGTTATCGTATAAGAAGTGTGTGGATATGTGCCATGCAAATAAACTCTCCCACCAGGTCTGCCGAGAGAGCAGGGTGCTAACCTCATTTCACAATTGGAAACTGAGATGCAGAGATGTACACATGCTATTTGTTTAAATCGACAGTTAAAAACATTCCGCTACTAGACACATTTTTTCCCAGATATAAATACTGATTTACTACACAAGAGCCAAGGTGTGACAACAACCTAAATGTCCACTGGAGGAAGAACAGATAAAGAAAAGGTGGTCTATACATACATACAATGAAATATTACTCAGCCTTGAAAAAGAAGGACCTCCTGCCACCCGCGACAGTGTGGACGGACTTGGAGGACCCTGTGTTAAGTGAGATAATACAGACACGGAAAGGCAAACGCCGCGTGCTCTGCCTTCCACGTGTGGTCTGCAGTGGTAAACCTGGGGACAAAGCAGGACGGTGGTTTCCGGGGGAGGGGACAGGAGGGGAAGTGGGTGGATGTTGCTTAATGGGTATGGCATCTCAGTTGTGCCGGATGAGAAAGTTCTAGAGACACAACCCGGTGTCTGTAGTTAACAAAATGGTCTTGTGCACTCAAACGTGTAAAAGGGTAGATCGCACGTTATGTGTTATCACAATGAGAAAAAGAAGGATTTATTCTTCCAGAATCGCATTTTTAAATAGAAATAACTCCAAGAAAACAGTTATGTTCTGCTGCAGCGTGTGGGGGGGGGGCACAGGGTGGGGAGGAGGGTTCCAAGCGGGGGGTGCACTGCCCCCCCCAGTCCAGGCCGGGGCTGCTTCGCCATCCCAGACGCAGGGCCAGGCCCCCGGGGAGATGCCGTCCCGCCAGTCGGCTCTTCATTTCAGCAACATCCATCCCTTCCACGATCACTTGCGGAGAACACACTGCCTGTCAGGCATTTTGACAGTCGTGGCAAAGAGAAGACGTTCTGATACAAATTACCTTCGATTTTGTTTCTCAGAACTGACTCTGCAGCCGGAAGGCCATCACAGGACGCTCACCCGCACCTGTCCGAGCCTACCCCTCTCCGATCTTTCTCTCTCACCGAAGTCAGTGTGCACCGCTTGTCCCCTGACTTTTCAACCCTCTTATTATACTTTTGCTCAGATTTCTTCCTTGCATGTAATGAAGTCCAAGGAGGGATCACTTTTGCCGTATGCTTAGCATGTAGTATGAGCCCTGCATGCCCACGATCTTATTTCATCCTCCCTCGACCCTAACTGTGGGCAGCAGGATCCCTGATTTCGTGGGTAAAGCTGCAAAGCCCAAGGTGGGCAGGTCACACATCCTCGTTACAAAACCAATAAGCTCCAAAGCTGGTTTGGAATTGAAATCTCCGGACTTCAGGGCACACGCCCCCAGCTGCCAGGTGGGACTCACCTATTTGACAGGCAAATACTCACTACCTTTTCATTGCATGAATGAGTGAAGCATAAAGATTCTATTTTCCTCTGTCAATATATCAGGAGTTCAAGAGTCTCCCAAACGCTCGTACGTGTGAAGCTTGCAGTATCGTCAAACTGGGTCCACGTGGAAACCTGTAGACAGAGTTAGCCGTGGGCGGCAAGGCAGGGACCTGTACACCAACATCTGAAATCTCAGAAGTATGAAATACGTAAGCCAAATATAAAGGATGTTGTGGTTAGACGAAAACTATCCTTCCTATTTAAAACATCTTCTACTGAATACCCAGGGACAAACAATTCACGCCGAAAGAAAGATGCTCCAGTTTGAATTATGCCAACCAGCACGAATAAATAAGGAAGAAGTTGGCATATTTGATTATAAACCCAAGCAATAGCATCTGTTTTCTTATATATAGTGAAAATATGTGAAGGAAAACAGCAGGTCTCTCTCCATGCGAGTCAGTTACTCAGGTAAAAAACAGGTTACTCAAGAAGAAATTTCAGCAAACACAGGTTTTTGATTCACAAGCAACTGAAAAAGTACTTTTGAAAATGGAAGTTAATTATTTCAACCATGTTGGCAATTACAAATGAGATTTGGCTATGTGCGTATGTGTGTTTTTAAGTCAAGTAACATTGCTTAATTAGAATTTATTCGAAGGGTTTTTTAAAGATATAATCTCTTATTAACACTTTAACATTGGACTTAATGGCATGTTGAATTCCAAATATCTGTGACCCGGTTTAAACAACGATCAGGTCGGGGACAATTCTGCTTCATCCAAAACCCTACCCATTCTTGCCTCAACCGTGGATCATTTTTTGAAGAAAATTTTAAACATTATATATAATTTCTTAAGTGTGAATATGTAAAATATAAGAAATATTTTTTAAATATAAGATACTATTATCCCACCTAAATAGAACAATATTTTCTTAATGTTATTAAATATCCAGTAACTTTCCAAATAGTCCTTATCATAACTTATGACTCTCCATAGAAGTATAAGTACACGTTTCTCTCTAGATCTATAAGCTTATTTTTCATATAGTAGCTGTTCACCTTATATATCTTTTTACTAAGAAAGTGATATCAGTTTTACTAGAAAAAGGTGAATCTGAGGGACTCTGAATGTTGCTGAGAGTTCGAGAAAATCAGGAATACATCCAAAAGCTAGAAAAATAATTAGCACCAGTGGTCTCATACAGCAACAATTTGGAGAATGAAGCCCGGGTGGTCCCACTGCAAGGATGAACTACGGATACAGAGCACTGAAAGGACCCTACCACTTTTACAGGCTTGAAAATCACTTCATCTCCACAGACCTGCGCTTCCTCTTGGAATCGAAATACCAATGCCAATATTTCTTTCTCTCTCTGTTTTGCTTTTTTAAAATTACGTATATGAAAACACTAAACATAGTCTTTGGAACTTGATAAATTCTTAAAAGTTGTCCTTTTTTCTTTTTCCTTTTTCTACAAAATGGCATTAAATAGCCACGACAGCCATGCTTGTCTTCGAATTCCTGTATAAGAAGAGGGGTTAAGTTCTCATCTGCCCCTGCAGACTTTTCTCTCAGCTTTGACGTGACGTCATTCTCTACCGCTGGGTTTGGCGCACCCTTCAGTTGCCTCGTTTATAACCACGGGCCAGGCACAGAGAATTATCTGTTTCCTTTGTTCACATTATAACTAAAGCACAAGAACAACCAAAGTCAGTGACGCTATTTCAACTTGTTTCACACCAAACGAGTCCAGAAAGTATAAAACTCTGATAAAATACATGTTAATCTATGTACATTTCTCTACAAAATTAATATACATAGAAGGCACCATCATAGGGAACAAAATGAAATTGTTTACAATTGTAAATAGCATGTGTTTTATGTCAACTAAGTGGGCAATATCTTTGGCATCTATGAATTGCAACAAACTGAGTTGTGTAGGTTGTCCATTACAAGACTCTAGGAGGTACTGTTTTTACTGGAATATTTATTATAGTAACTTTCTGACAGTTCGTGAAGTGTTTCAGGAAGTTGGGGGAGGTTGTTTTTTCCTACTTCACTCAAAGGCGATGTTTTATCCTTGAATATTGAATATCTCTTTGTCTCCCACACTGCTCCCTGCTCTACATCCGCAAACCGCCGGCTCCGCCAGACTGTGTCTGGGCTCCTGAATACCTTGGAAAACTATCTCTGTTAGAGCTTCTCTCTCGGTAATTTAGAATTAGAATTTAAAGGCTGGACAGGTAAAGGGAAAGGTTGGGAAACAGTGATTGGCAAGATATTTTCCCACGTGATCCAGAGAAGCAGACAAAGGTGGTCTCCAAAGATAGAACACAATGAATTAGACAAGCAAAGAGGTCCCGGGTTGAGGACAGAGAAATAACAGAGTAGGTTTTAAATTGCCTGATTTGAATTTCTCCTGTTCCTGAGATGCAGGAACAGCATAATTATATATCTTAATATATTTGTTGTTGTGCCTGCTGCCTTACATGGATTTATTTAATATATGGATGGCAGAGACACCATCGCAAACAATTCCTCTCTTCCTTCCTTCCCGCCCTGCGGGTCTCCCTCCACCTCAGCCTCTCCCGGCCCTAGGGTGGGATTCGCTAGGAGGGTCCTGGGCGTTGAAGGCGAAGATGGCGGGTTGAAGGGGAAATAGCGGAATCTGAGAGCTTGGACTAACTCTGCATTAAAATGTCCAGAAAGACTCAGACAGGTGGCAGTCAGGGAAAATACAGGGACAAAAAGGTGCGAGGAGAAGTCAGGCTTCTTAGGTTTTGCCACCAGCAAGGAGCTCTTTCGAGGGCTGCCATGAAGAACACAGATTTCAGGAGGAAGAGTGGGATTTCAAGAGGATTTTCATGGGGTTTTGCAAACCAGCACTCTGGGGCGACTTTCTCGGTATCAAGACACTGAAATAACACACTCAAGCACAGCACTTTTGGAGTTCTTCGTCAGGCACAGAAGGTGGAACGTGGGGAACTAACAAGGTGTCCCTCAGGGGGAAGGGTCTCTCCCGGGCCTGGGCTTGAGGTGACAGGCTGACTTCCAGGGTCCGCAGCCTCAGCAGGGTCTGCCCCGCAGGTGTCTGATGGAGAGGCGCCTCAAAGAACTCAGGGCTCTCTCAAAGCAGCCTTTTAACAAGTATTAAGGGAGAAGCAGAAATCAGCCAAATGCTGCGAAGGTTCCTAGTGTTGGAAGGAAGCTGGACCCGGGCAGGCACGATGCCAGAGCCTGCTAACCCGGAGCCACCAGCTGCCAGAACCAACAGAGGAGGTGGGAAGGCGGGGAAGGACCTCAGTTCAGCGTCCCCGTCCTCTGCCCAGCGGGGACCCAAGGCTGTCCAGGGGCTGCCTCACCATCCCCCAATTAGTCTACAAAATTCCCTTCGATCTGGCTGAGCCATTGCTGACACGACCCACGTCTGACATCAGGGCTGTTCCCCTGTGATCCCGTGAAAGTTTTGGTTCCTCCAGAGTCTGAATTATTTTCTTTGGATTTCTACACTTGCAGTATGCTGACACTGCTGTATTTGGTCACCGTTTCTTTCTGTCTTTTTTTAAATTTTATTGCGGTGAGACTGTAACGTGAGAGCTACCCTCTTAGCACGTGTTAAAGTGCAACTTTGGTACTGCAGACTGCGGGGCGGCCCTGCACTGAGAGCTCTAGAGCGTGCTCATCCTGCTGGGCCGAAACCTCATGCCTGTTGATTCTACGTATCTCCCCTCCTTCTGGCCCCTGGAAACCACCATTTCACTCTTCGAGTTTGACTCATATAAGTGCAATCATGTGGTATTTGGCTTTTTGTGATTGGCTTATTTTGCTTGGTGTAATGCCCACAAAGTTTATCCGTGTTGTTTCTTATTATAGAATTTCCTTCTTTTTTTTAAGACTAAAAACTATTCCGTCGTGTATGTTTATGCCACATTGCTTTTTATCCATCCGTGGCATTGAGGTTGGTTCCTGTTGGCTATTGTGAATCAGGCTGCTGTGAATTTGGGTGCTAATATCTCTTGAAATCCTGATTTCAATTCTACACTTAATACAGGTGCATTAAATTGTAGACTATAACTCTATAGAGTTCAAAATGGTTATTACAAGAAGTTTTGGCACATAAATGCACACCTACCAAATAACTGGACGGTTTTTTTTTTCTCTCTTCTTTTTTTAAGCAACTCTAATCATGGCAAAAAGAAGTGGAAACCTCATGAATATGATAATTTTTTAATGGTGGTTCGAAGGTTTTTAGGGTAATCAGACTCAATACTCCAGTTTGGTTTAAAGTTGCTTTTTGGAGGTTCACTCTATTTCTCTCGTTGTGACAATTTCTGTTGACAGGACCTTTCCGGGGACGTCAGGTCCCGTGCTGCACCCAACCAGCTCTCTAAGGCTGAGCCGGGATGGCCCTCTGCCCACCATCCACTGTGGCTCCGTTTAAACCAAGAAAACATTCTGGAATCTCCGCTGCAGACCAATTTCTGCCCCATTACCGTGCCCAGGTGTGCTCTGTTTGCATTCGGTGATATTGTTTTGGCTCATTTCATCCATCGATTTCTCTTTGCCCTCTGTGAACCCTGCAAGAAGTCACTGATTCTTATTGATTTAGCTAATCACGTAAATAAACCTCTGTTGACAGCCATAGAAGCCACCGTAAATCTTCATGCCCTTTCCAAGCACTGGCATCGACCCACGGCCACGGGGAAGCCTTCCTGTCACACGCCGGGTCCTGCCGGAGCCTCTGCCCCCCACCCCACCTCCCGCCTTCCCGTTTCTCTCCCAGTCCCAGCTTGTCCTTTGATCAGCTCCAGCCAGGGAACACTTGCCACTTTATGTTTTCCTCCATGTGACAATTTTTCAACCTCCGAGGTTTCCTTCTAGTTTCTGTTGTCCAAGTGCCAGGAAAGAACACAAGAAACATAAAAGAATAACGGAAAATAGAAATGTCATTTTTGGCTGGATGGCAGAGAGGGCTGACACGCATGTACGCATGGAGAGCTTTCCTGAAACATCTACATGTCGAGATGCCCTATGGCATGAATAGAATATATAATCTAACCGCATCTCATGCATATAAAGTTGTTACTTTTCATTATAGTGAAATTAGATACATAAATATTTCATTAAATTCCTGATAGACTACAGTGGGGCAAACTAGGGTTATGCCTGAAACTTGTTGTGCTCCTAGAAAAGTTTTGAAAAACACCGTTAAAATGAATGGCCCTAAAATAGATAATAAATATCAGTCTTATCTTGGACATCTGGCCGAAGCGGATGATCCTTCTTCGGAGGTAGCACCAGACAGTCCGCAGCACCTTAGCAATGGTGTCAGAAAGCCCAGGTCATTCTCCTCCCTTGTGTCAGCACATAGACCTTGCATCATCTCACCACATCGCAAGAAGTGTCAGGACGACATAACAATATATTTTGAGAGCGAGTGAGAGAGAGAGACCACGCTAACGTAACTTTAATTACTGTGTATTGTTATAACTGTTCTATTTTATTTCTAGTTATTGTTGTTAATCTCTTACTTTCTCTAATTTATAAATTAAACTCCATCCTAGATTTGTAGGTATAGAAAAAAAACATAGTATATATAGGGTTTGGTACTATCTACACTTTCGGCCCTTCATGGAGGGTCTTAGAATGTGTCCTCCATGGGCAAAAGGGGGCTGCTATAATATAGCCTCCTTCTTACACAAGGTAGTTACAGAGGAAAAGGGGTAACCATCTCTTCGTTAATCACAGTGTGGTTGAATACTTAATAGTTTAAGTATTTAACAATACTCATTTATATATATATACATACACACATACACATATATAAAAACACGTATATATATTTTATATATACATACTTATATATATAATATGTGCATACAAAACTCAATTGTATATTTTAAAATGCTTCTACGGAGCTGTAACAGAGTCTTAAAAGTGGAAGCTTGGACAGCAGCTTTAGTATCACGGAGGGAGAAGGTTCTGCTGAACTGTGGACCCACGGAAATCAAATAGCGCTTTCATTGTTTAACATGGCACTCGGCATATGTCCACACTTATTTCAGGGACAGAGACGTTTGCTAGGTGACACATTGTTTCATGGAATTCAATTATTGCTTCTTTGCACGGAGATAGTGATTTAAGAACCTTCTCTGTCAATAAAATTTAGGTAGATAAATTAGAGAAGACACTGCCAAGTTTCAACAATATGATCGCTTATGAATTTCCCTTGGTCAACATCTAAAAACAATTTTCCTAAATGTAGATGCCAAGAATATTAAGTTTAGCATAGTTTTAGCCATAAGGGAGTCCAGGAACTATGAGAACACAGACCTGATTTTAGTAACTATAAGTCTGAAAATTTCATGCTTTCATAAAGATTCTTCTTTCCTCATTCTTATTATTCTTTTGTCAGCATTTCATGTATACATAAAGTTATTTATGTATATATTTTATAAATATAATCCAACTTTGAGGAGGACCCTCACTTCTCTTTTTTTTTTTTTTTTTTTGAGATAGAGTATCGCTCTGTTGCCCGGGCTAGAGTGCCATGGCGTCAGCCTAGCTCACAGCAACCTCAAACTC
>CAUYSK010102774.1:0-59370 GCA_963575035.1 Avahi laniger
AATTAGCCGGGCATGGTGGCTCATGCCTGTAGTCCCAGCTACTTGGGAGGCTGAGACAGTAGGATTGCCTGAGCCCAGGAGTTTGAGGTTGCTGTGAGCTAGGCTGACGCCACGGCACTCGCTCCAGGCAAGAGAGTGAGACTGTCTCAAAAAAAAAAAAAGTTACTAGGACACAAAAAGCACTAACCATAAGGAAAAGATTGGTAATTAGTCTATATTAAAATGAAAAATTTAAGTTTATCAGATTAGATCATTAAGAGAATGAAAAGATATATAGCAAACAGAAGTGTTCACCGATATGTACCAAAATATATAGAAGAATTCTCATAATTGTATTATTTCAAAGAGTGAAAAAGCAGAAATGACTCAAATGTTAGAGACAGCAATCTAATTCTAGAATTTTATTCAACAGCTCTATCTGTAATCATACACACACACACACACACACACACACACACACACACACACACACAAAGGTATTCATTATAGCATAGTTTGTAACAGCAAAGGAATTGAAACAATCCATTTTTGCAGCTGTAAAGGAAAGGCTAAATAAACCATGGCATATCCATACCCGGGAATATTATGCAGCTGGAGAAAAAAGAACAAGCTTTCTATCCAGGGATACAGAGGACTCAGAAGGATGAAAGATCCTCATAGCATACTGTTAACTAAAAGCAGCAGCAGGGTGCACGACAGTGCACAGAGTATACTTGTATTTATGTAAGGAGGAGTGGGGAAGAGGAAAACATATACACACTATGTGTTTGCTTCTATTTTCATAAAGTAACACTGATGGCAGTGGTTCCTAAACTTGTCTGTACCTTGGACTCACTCGAGGAGCATCAAAAAATTCTACCCCTAGAGACTCAACTGGTCATCACCTAGGCTTTGGAATTTTCAGAAGACCCCCACTCAGAGGTTCCAGTGGCAGACAAGTTTGGGAACCACTGTTACAAGAACACAAAAGATAATAAAAGTGTTTTTTTGTGCATGTGGGAGATGGGGATGCGTTGGATGGGGACAGAGATGGGAAACAGACCTTTCCTTGTATACTTTTTAATACAGTTTCAATTTTGAACCATGTGAATGTATTAACTATTCAGAAAATTAAATTTAGTAATAAATTAGTTAACATAAAAAATCAAACAGTTGCCTCTATCATGATTTTTTCCTTTTTTTTTCTTTTTTCTTTTTAAATTATTTTTAAAATTTCAAATATTAAGGGGGTACAAGTGTTCTTGTTACATGGGTGAATTGAATACCATGTTTATTTTTATGACATGGTTCTCATCCAGGGATGAGAACTGCCATTACCAGCAGCGTCAAAACATGTTTATAATCATATCTTGAAAAAATTCATACTTTCAAGTTTTCTCTATTTTGGCCAAAAGCTATTATCCTTACTTAAGTGCAGTTAATGCATTAAGTGCAGTTGCTACATTACCTGTCTTTATATACCCAGCAGGAAAGTTTATCACGTGGTGTGGGTGGTGGTCCTTCAAAGTTGGTGATTTTTTCCCAAATGTAGGTTCCATCTCTTGTTCGCAAATTAACAAAATAGAGCTTTTAAAAGATGAGAACACTATTAGCAGACAGGGCATTTAAAAATTAAATCTATATCAGAGGGATTTGTGATCCAAATATTAACACTATTACTTTTTTCTTTTTAAAGAGGTAAAGTTTTTACCTATTAAAAATTTAAAATTGTAGAATAAAAATGAGACAATGTTTTAGAAATAAAAATTATATACAAAGCATACTGAAATGGGTTTTTCCCATCCTGCTCTTGCCTTCTGTATATCAATTAAATATGTAGTTAATTCTGAAGCAAAAAGACATGGGAGAAGAGAAGACTGTTGTATTTTCAATCTATCTTTAAAACTTTATAATTACAGATTTAAGATTTTCTTCATATATCTTCTTTTTAAAATATTTGTAACTTGGAATATGAAATGATACATTAAATATTACATTTTGCTGCACTCCTGAATCAAAAGAAAGCATTACTCGATTGCTGTATCCTTTGTCATCATATCCTCCAAAAATGTACAGCTTTCCATTAATGCAAGCGCCGCAGCTTCCTGACATGGAGGTAGGGAGTTCTCCTTCCATTAGGTGCATTCTCCTGCATCAAGAATAACACGGAATCCCATAACTTTCCAGAAAGGCAAATAAAATTCCTTTTTAACTCCATGAGTACTTTTTTTCACTGAAAATTGTTACTGCCAATTATAATTACAATGTAATGGTAGCCAATACTGTAAAAACTCTAAGAAGATCCAGGGTACTTTTCAACCTGCAGGGGAAAAAAATACCACAAAATTTTCATATGCGCCACCAGAACTGGGAATTAGTAGAATAAAATAAAGTCTTCAGAGGCAGCAGTGGTCTTGAAATGAATGGTAAAGGACAAAGAATGGAAAGGGGAAGGGAGGAGTGGAAAGAAGGAGCCACAGAATATAAAGCAATGAAAAAAGGGAAGGGAAACTTTATAAATGTTGCAGTATGTTCTAAGTATGGTTTCAAATTCACTGCAGACTATGAAAACATTTCTGACAGATATTAAGACTGGACATTCTGCAATTTAAAATTACTTACCATAACCCACTATCAATGTCATAGGTCCAAATTTCATCATTAGGCAAATATACTTCATTGTCTTCAATAGACTAAAAATACAGAATACATAACATTATGTTTATCAATTACATAGTGACAATTAAATAGTTCCTCAGGATGAGAAAAACTGCAATCAAAATACTACAAAACACAAAATCAGTCTGAAAGATTTTTTTTCAATATAAAATAGATCAAAAGAGAAGGAAAGAAAGATTTTCTAAGAGAAAGCAGAAAAACAATAAAGGTTTAGAATACAAAATAGCAAGTACATGCATCTCAAGAAAAAGACTCAGGGCATTAAACCTCTGTTTAGGATTTTGAGTAAGAGAAAATAGCAAAACAATAAGATTTAGAGCAGAATACTAAAGACTGTAAAGCCAGGAAGAAAAGAAATGTCAAAAAAGGTCAATACATTTTGGGTGAAGGGAAGTAATTCAGGAAGGAAATTTTTTAAAGATATAATTAAGAGCACTGTATTGGATACCTTGATTCACTGAACATATTTTTTGAGTGCCTACTATACCCAAGGCATAGTGTTAGATGTTCATTAAATCTAGAATATAAGGATCATGATAAATTTAACTAGTCAAAACAACAACTCCGAATTTGAATAATCTCCGAAGAAACTAATAACATAAATAGAATAGTACATTCTGACATCTTTGATGAAAAGAGAAATATCAAACATTCGAAGAACAAATAATTCAATCTTATAAAAATTATTCCAGAATAGAAAAGGAACACTATCCAATTCACTTATAGCCTCGAAAATCATAAAAAATAATTAGTAAGTAGAATCCAGCAATATATAAAAAAGATACTCTCTAAAATTCTCCAAAACTCTCTAAAGTTCAACATCACTAATTAAAAAATCAGATAGAAGGGAACTTCCTTAATTTGATAAAAACCGTCTACAAGAAACCAAACAGGTTCATCTGCATTTCCACAAATAACAGGATTTCGTTCCTTTGTATGGCTGAATAGTATGCCATTGTATATACATATACACCACATTTTCTTTAATCCATTCATCTGACGTTAGACACCTAGATTGATTCCATATCTTGATTATCATGACTAGTGTTGCAATAAACATATGAGTGTAGATATTTCTTTTATATAATGATTTCATTTTCTTTGGAAATCTATCCAGTACTGGGATTGCTGGATCACATGACAGTTCTGTTTTTAATTTTTTGAGGAACCTCCATATGGTTTTTCATAATGGCTGTTCTAATTTATATTCTCACCAACAGTGTATAAGAGTTCCCTTTTCTCCACATCCTCACCAGTATTTGTTATTTTTTTGTCTTTTTGATAATAGTCATTCTAGCTTGGGTAAGGTGATATCTCATTGTAGTTTTGATTCGCATTTATTTGAATTTCCCTGATGATTAGTGATATTGAGTATTTTTCCAAATACTTCTGGGCCATTTAAATCCTAAAGCAAACATCAAACCTAATGATTAGGCCGGGCGCGGTGGCTCACACCTGTAATCCTAGCACTGTGGGAGGCGGGTGGATCGCTCAAGGTCAGGAGTTCGAGACCAGCCTGAACAAGAGTGAGACCCCCGTCTCTACTAAAAAATAGAAAGAAATGATCTGGACAACTAAAAATATATATATATAAAAAATTAACCGGGCATGGTGGTGCATGCCTGTAGTCCCAGCTACTTGGGAGGCTGAGGCAGGAGGATCGCTTGAGCCCAGGAGTTTGAGGTTGCTGTCAGCTAGACTGATGCCACGGCACTCTAGCCCAGGCAACAGAGTGAGACTTTGTCTCAAAAAAAAAAAAAAAAACCTAATGGTTAAATGTTGAAGCACTTTTCTGAGATTAGAAACAATAAAAAAATAGCTTCTATTTAACATTGTACTTCAGGTCCACTAGTACAATGAAGAAAAGAAAATTAAAAAAAAAAGGTTAGAAGGGAAGAAACAAAACTGTCACCATTTGCAGATTATGACTATCTAAATAGGAATTAAAAAGAAAATTAACAGATGAATTATGAGAATTAATGAAAGTTGAGAAAGATGGCCAGAATAAAAATAATTCAAAAGTCAATTGTATTTCAAAACACCAGCAACAATCAGGAAATTTAATTTTGTAAAATTCATAATAGAAATAAAAAACATAAAGAGGCTAAGAATAAAACCTAACAAAAGATATACAAGATCCCTATAAAAACAACTATCAAACTTTATTGAAAGACATCAAAAAGTTCTAATAAATGGAGAGATATACTATATAATTGGATTAGAAAACACAATTCCATAACATGTCAAGCTCCCCTAAATGATCTAAAGATTGAATATAGTAATGAATAAAATCCAAATAGGGGACTTTGTGGAGTTTCACAATCTGACTCAAAAGTAGATACAAATGGTACATTGCTGTGGAAAACAATTTGGTGGCTTCTTGAAAAGATAAATGTAGAATAACCATATGACCCAGCAATTCCACTCCTAGGTACCCAAAAGACTGAAAATGTAGACTCGGATACTAGTACAGAATGTTCAAAGCAGCACTATTCACAATAGACAAAAGGTGGAAACAACTCAAGTGTCCATCAACAAATGAATGGCTAAACAAAATGTGGTACATACATACAATGTAATAGTATTCAGCCACAAAAAGGAATGAAGTTCTTATGCCACAACATGGATGAACCTTGAAAACATGCTCAATAAAATAAGCCAGACACAAAAAGACAAATATTGTATGATTCCATTCATAGGAAATATCGAGAAAAAGGCAAATTCGGACACAGAAAGTAGACCAGAGATTACCAGGGACTAAGGGGAGAGAGAATGGGAAAGTAATATATTACATGATGGGTGCAGAGTGACTGTTTGGAGTAATGAAAAATTTTGGAACTAGATAGTGATGATGGTTTTATAATATGGTGAAAACAATTAATGCCATCAAATTATACACTTAAATATAGTTAAAATGGCAAATTTTATGTTTTATATATTTTACTATAATAAAAATAATTTAAAAATTATGCAAAAGAACAAAAGGCCCAAATAACCAAAATATTCCTGAAGAAGAAGATAGAGTGGGGATAGGGTTTTCACTACCCAGCATTGAGACTTCTAATAAAGGTATTATAATTTAGAATGTGTGTTTCTGTCACAAGAATAAACAAATAGATAAATTGAATAGCATAAAGAACCTAGAAATAGATCACACATCCATGAAAACTTGATGTTTGACAGATTGCATTTTCAGGTTAGTAGGAAAAGGAGGGTAAATATAACACAAGGACGACTGGTTATCCACATGGAAAATATAATGAAACTGGATCCCTACCTTCAACCAACCAACCAAACAAAAAATCTAAATTAAGAGAAAATTTAAACATGGAAGGCAAAACTGAAAAATGTTTAAAAGACAATATTGGAGACCTTATGGCCTCCACATAGGAAAAGATGTCTTAAAAACCCAAAGTATTATCAAAAAGATTGAAATTGCATTAAAATTAGTAACTTCTGTTCAACAAAAGAATTATCAAGAAATACATCAGCAAGCTACAAACTGAAAAGACTTATTCAACTCATATAACTATATATTTAAGGAATTCATATAAATCAGTAAAAAAAAGACAAATAACCCAATAGAAAAATGAGCAAAAGACATGAACCAGCATTTTTATACAAATGTGAATAGTCTGTAAGTTATGAAAAGACACTCAACTTTATCAGTAATCAAGGAAATTAAAACAGAAACCACAATGAAATACCAAGTCACACTCACTGGATTGGCAAAATATTTAAGCCCAGATGGTTCCAAATGTTGTCAAAGATGTGGAGCAAGGAGGTGGCTGGTGGGGAGTCTTAGTTGATACAAATATTTTGGCAACAGTCTAACACTTCCAAGTAAATTTGGAGATGTGCATACCAAGTGACCCAGCATTTCATTCCTTGGTGTATGCCCTATGTACATATCTTATGCATGTACAATAGGAGGTATAAGAATGCTCATTGCAGCATTGCTTATAATAGCAAAAAATTAGAAACATTCAAATATTCACCAATAGTGGAATGGATAAATAAACCACAATAAATTCACACAATAGAATGTTATACAGAATACACATCAAATTGAGTGAATCCAGGGATGATTTTCAAAGTATTTAACAACGAGCACCACAGGCACTGAACAGTGATAATGGACACCAAGAATTATAAGAATAGGTGCAGCCATATAAGTGCACAGCAGCTGAATATAAGCAATGTATGAATCTAAAAACTAATGAAAGAAAATATGTGCTATGATTCCAAAACTAAATAATGTATTGTGATACATGTATGGAAAATAATATATTAGTGATACATGTATGGAAATAATAATATCTCTAATAATCACTAATAATATATTAGTGATACATGTATGGAAAAACTATAGAGAAAAGAGTGATTAGTAAGTTTAAGATACTGGTAACCCATGGGAGTTGGGGTGAAGGGAGCAATACAATCAATGAAGGATAAACAGGAAGCTTCTAAGGTACTGGTTGTAGTCTATTTCTTAAATCTGGAGGGGAAACAGATGCTTACCTTTAAACAATACTTATTTCATACATTCTTTTGTACAAAATACATATATTTCAATTTAAAAATTAAGTAAATAAAATTTTAAGACATGAATATTAGGATTACAGAATCATCAGGGAGGCTGGAGAACCAGCCTCAGATTTATGCAAACCACGCCAGTAGAACAGGTCTGAAGTCACTGCTTAGCACCATGCTGCGGCTTGTGGTACTGACTTTTATGACAGGGACCTTCATCTTCGTAAACTCTTTTGCAGCGTAAGAATCTTCTAAAGGGCCTGGTTTTTTACATCTTTATTCCCAAGTCCAAATCTAGCACAGATTCATCTAACCAACCAAGTCCAAGCCACTTGCCCGCAACCTAGCTGCAAGTGACGCTGGAAAAGTTAGTACCTGGCTTTCAAGTTTTTTTTACTGTGTATCTACCTTGAGCTATAACCAGTTTTAGACACTGGGGATACAACAGGGAACAAACTACCTATCTTCATAGAACTTACATTTTATGGGGATAGGTAGGAGGTAGTCAGACAACTAAAGTAAATATCTGACAAGATTCACTCATTGGAGGAATACCACAAATAGAGAAAAGAGGTTCAGATTCTAGGCAGCTAAAAAGAATGATAAATGTCTTCTATCTGACATAGATGACCTATGTCACCATTTATGAATGTATAATGTGGAAGTATTGGTTAAAGAAAATATATACCCAAAGCTTTTCTACACATTGCTAAATTCCTCCTCAAAAATGTTACACAAATTTGTACTCCCATTACCAGTGTATTAGTAAATCATTTCCCCATGCTGTCCCCCAAAATTCTTTTTAATCTTTCCAAATTGGAGAAGAATCTTTGCAAATTGTTATTTTCAGCCACAGTGGGGTTTTTTGTTTTTTAAGAGACAGGGTCTCACTCTGTCACCAGGCTGGAGTGCAATGCAGCCTCAAATTCCTGGGCTCAAGCGATCCTCCTGCGTCAGCCTCTCAAGTAGCTGGGACTATAGGCATGCACCACCACATCTGGCTAATGGATTTGATTCATATTATATTTGTATTTCTTATTTTGTAAATTCTGCTTATCCCTCATTTTTCAATGGGGATACCGATCTTTTTTTTTATAAGACTTTTGTTTTTCATATGTGGTGCAAATATTTCCCATTTACCATTCACTGCCTTTCATTTTCTGATGTTTAAACATGTGTTTAATTTTTTTAAAGTTTGATCTGCCAATCTTTTCTGCTGTAGTCTTTCCCCAACTCAAGATTTTACAAGTCATATATTTTCTTGCAATTTTTCTATAACTCTTCAATCTCAAGTCTCCAATATTATTTTCCTTTAGCTGTCCTAGGACCATTTATTGCATAAGTGATTGTTTTTCCAGATTTGAAATACTATCTTTTAAATACAAAAGAGTCTTATATGTTTGGCTGTTTATGTAAGTTCTTTCCCATTCCATCATGCTATCTCTACTTGCATCAGCACCGTTGGTTTAATTATTATAGTACTGTGACATGTTTTAACATCTGACACAATAAGCCTCCCATCTTCATTCTTTTCATTTACTAAATTGATCCTCCTTCCCTTTAAGTCCATATCCATAACAGAAAAATGTAGTTAAGCATATTTATACAGGTATTTTCTATAAGAAAAAGTTCAGAGTAAAATGTATTAGTGTCAGTTGTAATACAGAAATAAAATTTTTCGAATGATTCAGGCCATAGAGGAAAGCATGTTATCTACAAACAAACCAAGGCATTGTATTTTTCCTCCAAAATTTAGGAAAACTACTTACAACTTTTATGTTCCTAGTAGCAGCACTAAAGTCTGTATGAATTCCAGTAATGTGGAAAGGATATAGAAGAACTAAGAGCAAAACAATATTCTGGCACTGATCAGAATTTACCACTTTTTTTTTAGACATTACCATTCTTACCTCAGAGATGGGGCTATCTTCAGATATAATGTTCTTTAGAATATGTTCGACAATAGAGCAATAAGTAATTTAGACAAATATCAGTGAGATTTAGAATACATGTTTGTCAATTTTAACACATACTGTTTAAGGAGGAAAACTGAGACTGGAATATAAAATCTGGAATCATCTAATCATTATTCTTAACTACTGACTGCTGGAATACCCCTCCAGGTTCCAGGGCCTTTTAGCTACCTTCTGTTCAGAAGGATCTGACTAAAACAATTGTTGGAAGGATACTACTTTTTCTCATGATATACCATGTCTTCCTTTTTGCCTCCTACTTTCCCTTCCCTTCCACTTATGACTTAGACATTGTTTACCTGCTGATAATTCATGGAATTTAAAAAGTAGTAGACTCAGGATCTAAATCTGTGTTCTATTTTCCAGGGTGATCCTTACAGCATCTCTGATTGTATTAATGTGTAGTAGTAAGAGAAGTATTTCAATAAATGCCACCTGAAGAACTGAAATTTTATCAATTATACTATTTTCAGTATCAAAATGAGATGTAAAAAATTCAGACATTTCACTTATGGGCCCAGAAGCAATCTATACAGATCCTTCTATAGTTCGTAAGCATGATGATTGGGTTTTCATGCTCATGTGTGAAATGTGCCTCCCTCAGACCTTGTTACCATATCAGCACATTACCTGTCTGAGGTGAGAGAAAAAAAATGTTTTAATCTATATAGATGTGAGATATTACAGATTACTACTTTAAGTGAATCTTTTCACTTGATTTTTACAATATAAGAATCAATATAGCAGACGAAGTCTGACACCGCTACATCTTCAAGGGGCAGAGCTCAAAAACAATCAATATATTTCTTATGCATATAACCATCATTATAACCAGACTATTTTTTTCATCAAGAATAAATGGTGGAAATGTTAGACATTAAGAAAGCATAATCACCTAGTTTATTTTAGTTTATCATTAAAAAATTACCTTTAGAAATCCCATATATCAAGGTTGGTATCTCCTACCAGATCCAGAGGGCAAATGGCCATTAAATTTACTTTCTCTCATTGACTCGTTGTCCTTATTTATAAAATGGGGATATTACATACTTTACAGGGTTATAGTAAGAATATATAAGATTAAGGATATGAGAGTTCCTAGCATATGCCAGATATAGTAGGCACTCAAAGGTTAGTTCTAATTTTCCCTTACTGATACTGCACTGAATTAAGAACACACAAAACAACAACAAAAACCAACTTGGATCTGAGAATTAGTTAACGCACAGATTACAGGCATACCTCGTTTTATTGCGCTTTGCTTTATTGTGCTTCACAGGTATTATGTTTTTTATAAATTGAAATGTTTGTGGCAACCTTGTGTTGAGTAAGTCTATTGGCACCATTTTTCCAATAGCATGTGCTCGCTTTGTCTGTGTGTCACATTTCGGTAATTTTCAAAATATTTCAAACTTTTCCATCATGACTATTACATCTGTTAAGGTGATCTGTGATCAGTGATTTTTTGATGTACTATTGTAATCATTTTAGGAAGCCCTGAATTGTGCCCATAAAAGACAGAAAACTTAGTCAATAAATGTTATATGTTCTGTTTGCTCTGCTGACCAGCCGTTCCCGTCTCTCTCCCTCTCCTTGGGCCTCCCTGTTCCCTGAGACCCAAGAGTAATGAAATTAGGCCAATTAATGACTCTAAAATGGCCTTAGTGTTCAAAAGAAAGGAAAAGTTGCCCATCTCTCACCTTAAATCAAAAGCTAGAAGTGATTAAGCTTAGTGAGGAAGGCATGTCAAAAGCTAGGCCTCTTGTGCTAGTTAGCCATCCTGTGAATGAATGCAAAGGAGAAGTTCTTGAAGGCATTCTAGTGACACATGAATAATATGAAAGCAAAACAGCCTTATTGCTGATATGGAGAAAGTTTTAGCAGTCTGGATAGACGATCAAACCAGCTGCAATATTCCCCTAAGCCAAAGCCAATTCCAGAACAAGGCCCTAACTCTCTTCCATTCTATGAAGGCTGAGAGAGGTGAAGAAGCTGCAGAAGAAAAGTTTGAAGCTAGCGAATGCTGGTTCATGAGGTTTAAGGAAAGAAGCTGTCTCCATAACATAAAAGTGCAAGGTGAAGCAAGGGCTGATGTAGAAGCTGCAAGTTATCCAGAAGATCTATTATAGCTAAAGATTATTGAGGAAGGTAGCTACACTAAACAACAGATTTTCAATGTGGATGAAACAGCCTCATATTGGAAGAAGATGCCATCTAGGACTTTTGTATCTAGTGAGAAGTCAATGCCTGGCTTCAAAGGACAGGCAGACTCTTGTTTGGGGCTATTGCAGCAAGTGACTTTAAGTTGAAGCGAATGCTCAGTTGCAATTCCGAAAATCCGAGGGCCCTTAAGAATTATGTTAAATTTACTCTGCCTGTGTACTAGAGGGACCATCAAAACCTGGATGATCACACATCTGTTTACAACATGGTTTATTGAATAGTTTAAGCCCACTGTTGAGACCTAATACTCAAAAAGATTTCTCTTAGAATATTACGGCTCATTGACAATGCACCTGGTTACTCAAGAGCTCTGATGGAGACAAATCTGAGATTAACGTTATTTTCATGCCTGCTAACACAACATCCATTCTGCAGCTCATGAATCAAGGAGTACTTTTGACTTTCGAGTCTTATTATTTAAGAAAGACATTTTTGTAAGGCAATAGCTGCCAGAGATAGTGATTCCTCTGATGGATCTAGGCAAAGTAAACTGAAAACCTTCTGGGAAAGATTTACCATTCTACATGGCATTAAGAACATTGGTGATTCATAGAAGGAGGTCAAAATATTAACATTAGCAAGAGTTTGGAGGAAGATGATTCCAACCCTCATGGATGACTCTGAGATGTTCAAGACTTCAGTGGACAAAGTAACCACAGAAGTGGTGGAAACAGCAGGAAAACTAGAATTAGAAGTGGAGCCTGAAGATGTGACTTAATTGCTGCAATCTCACAATCAAACTTGAATGGATGAGGAATTGCTTCTTAGGGATGAGCAAAGAAAGTGGTTTCTTGAGATGGAATCTATTCCTGGTGAAAGTGCTATGAACATGTTGAAACAACAACAAAGGATTTAGAATATTACATAAACTTAGTTGATAAAGCATCAGCAGTGTCAGAGGATTGACACCAATTTGAAATAAGTTTTACTGTGGGTAAAATGTTATTAAGCAGCATCATTGCATGCTACAGAGAAAACTCATGAAAGGAAGAGTCAATTGATGTGGCACGCTGCATTGTAGCCTTATTTTAGGAAATTTCCAGTTATCCCACCCTTCAGCAACCATCACCCTGATCAGTCAGCAGCCGTGGACATGAAGGCAAAACCCTCCTCTCCACTAGCAAAACGATTAGGAGTGGCTGAAGGCTCAGATAATTGTAGCATTTTTTAAGCAGTAACGTTTTTTAAAATCAAGTATGTACATTGCTTTCTTAGACACAAATATGTACATTGTTTTTCAGATATAATGCTATTGCAAACTTAACAGCACATCGTAAACATAACTTTTATATGCGCTAGGAAGCCAAAAAATTCACGCGACTCGCTTTATTCACTTTATTGCGGTAGTCTGGGACCCAACCCGCAATATCTCCGAGGTATGCCTGTACGTACTTCATTTCGGTGTGATTCGGTCAGGTAACAGGTCTGTCACATAGAATTAACAGTACGGAGACAGAAGAGGAAGGTTCTACTTTTAGTAGGACTTCCAGATGGCTTTTTTCTTTAATCTGAAAACTAAGGAGTTGGCATATAGCATTCCTGAATTGTTTTCCAGCTTTACGATTCTTGCTTCTATAACCCTATGATTATGGAAGCAAAACAGAACACACATATATTCAACCCTTCATTGTAATACTCTTTAGTATATTATTACCAATACGAATCTATTTCGAGACTAGAGAAAAAAATTCATACTCATTAGTAAAGAAACGCCACTAAAAATAGCTTAGAAATATTTAAATGCTTCAGTGATTTCGACATTTTATTTCACATTGCGCCGTGGGAATAAAGAAATATAAACACAATAATACAGCACGGCGCCCTCGGGTCCTTTTAAGCCTGCGCCAGTACCGGAAGGTGATTAATCGCGCTGTAACTGACTTTGTATTGGGCAAACCGGGGGCTGCGGGACGGCTGGGGGAGGGGAGACGGGGCGTGGGAAGAGGCCTGGAAGGGGGTGTGAAGGTTTCCCAGCCGCAGCGACGGCGGGACGGCGGCCGGCGGAGGGGCGGGCGGGCGCAGGAGGCGGCGGGCGCGCCAGGCCCGGGCCGCGGCCTCGGGAGCGGGTGTGGGCGGGCGCTCTGCGTCCGCTCGGGCCGAGGGGCCGGCGGGCTCCCGGCGCGAGTCCGCCCCGTCCCGCCTCTTCCCCTTACCACGTAGCCCCCCCACACGTAGAGGAAGTTTCCGTCCACCACGGCGCAGTGCCCGCTGCGCTCCTCCGCCACGCAGAACAGCTGCGAGTCCGCCATCCGTGCGCCGCAGCCCCTGCCCACCGAGCGGCCTCTCCTCCCGTCCCGACTCGTCCACGCACGAACGGAACGCGTCGAGGGTCGAGATTGGTGGGAAGGCGGAACCAGTGCGTCTGCGCCGCCCCGCAGCCCGCTCGCTCGCGAAGCCGAGCCCAGGGCGGTGTGGCTGGGAGGGATGTGTTGGGTCCTAGCAGGAGGAAGGGGCCTTGACGTCCAGGAGGCCTGCTTGCGCACAGACTTCCTCTCCCTTGGAATTGTGTTGTTTTGGCAGTACAACCTCATTCAGTAGTCAGTCCATAGTCAGATTCCTTGGTTCTCTCAAAATGACTTTCTACAGTTGGTTTGGCCGGCATTGCATTGTATTTGGCTGTTATGCCTCGCAAGACTTTATGTCTTTGTTAATCTAGAATCATTTCTCTCTTATGCCATTGATTTGTTAAATGGGTTAGTTTCCTTATTTTCCTATAGCCATCCCACCTTCTGGGTTTGTCTGATTGTTCCTCGGTGTGCTTTTTCATTAACTTGTGCACCCTTCTCCCATATTTATTTTAGACTAGAAGCTGTATCTAAAGGCTTTATTAGATTCTGGTTCAGCTTCGTTCAAGAATGCTTAATATTACAGCACCTTAGAAGGCATTTAAGTCTGGTGCACTTTAGTGAACTATTTCTTTTGGACAATGTAAGTAAACGCACGATTCTCCCAAATGAAAAAGGAAGCATATTATATGCAGTGTCTATAACTTGCTCTTTTCACTTAACAATGTATCTGTCATTCCGTATCAGTGTATATCGATCTTCCTCAGTCCTTTCTATGGCTTCACAGTGCTCCACTGAGTGGATGTGCCATAGTTTATTCAATCAGGTCCTTACTGATGGACATAATGGTTATTTCCAGTTTTTTGCTATCACAAATAATGCTACAATAAATAACGTTATGCATATGTTATTTTGTATTTTTACAAGGATGGGTTTGAGGTAGAGTTCTAGAAGTGGAATTGCTGGGTCAGAGAATAAATGCATATGTAATTTTGCTAGGCGTAGCTGAATTTCTCTCAATAGAAGTTTTGTCAACACCAGCAATGTACGACAGTCACTGCTTAACAGAATGTGTTGTTAAACTTTTGGGGCTAATCCAAAACATTTGAAATAGTATCTCAGTGAAGTCCTTTGGAATTTTAGCTTTATGCAACGGGTTTTCTATTAGACTTTGTACCTTGGGTAGCCTCCATGCTTTATTTCCTGTCACCTGCACTCTTTGAGGTGGTGAAAACAAATGAGTCTTAAGTGTTTGAGTAAATGACCTCAAGGGGAAAGCCAAATTTTGTCTTTTCCTTACCTTCTGATTTCCCATTTTAAAAAAGATATTTGTTCCTGCTTCCTTTTTTCCTTCTGGGTATTCTTTACTTTTTTGCTAGCCTGTTGATATATTTTTAACATTGGCTTTTATATTTGATCAAAATTTTTAGTATTTTTTAAAGTAAGGATTGTTCAGGATATCTAGTTTGCCATATTGCAATAGAAGTCTAAGTATCATTTTAAGTATCAAGTTCTCTCTCTCTCTAGAAAGTGTCTGTGGAACAAACATATGGAGATTTCCAGGAAGTAGCTAGAGTAGTCTGGAGTTAATTACCTGTTTAGTTTAGAGATGAAGATATTGGAGTCATCATTATACAGACAAGTTTGTGGGAGGCCTGGGCATGGATAAGATTTCCCAAAGAGAGTATGTGGAGTAGGAAGACTAGAAGGCCTTGGGAATATGAACATTTCAGTGGAAGAAAAAAGAAAGGAAGATAAGAAGGATCAATCAGAGTGAGGGATAATCAGGAAACTGTAGTACCATGGAAGCAAGAAAAGAAACTGTTTTAATAATCGTCAACGGGGTCAGAGACCTTGGAGAAATCAAGTAAGGTTGAGGGCTGAAAAGTGGCAATTAAAAGGTCATTGATGAAACCATAATGACAGTCTGAGCGTGGTGACTCACACCTGTAATCCCAACCCTTTGGGAGGCCCAGGCGGAGGGGGTCACTTGAGGCCAGGAGTTAGAGACTGGCCTGGGCAACATAGTGAGACTTCATCTCTACAAAAAATAAAAAAATTAGCCAGGTATGGTGGTGCACACCTGCAGTTCCAGCTACTCAAGAAGCTGAGAGGAAGGAGGATTGCTTGAGCCCAGGAGGCTGCAGTGAGCCATGATCACTACACTGCATTCCAGCCTGGGTGACGAAATGAGATCTCTAAAAAAAAAAGAAAAAAGAAAAAGAAAAGGCTGGGGTAGGAAGAGGGGATTGATGGAAAGGAGTACAAGGGAATGTTCTGGAGGGATGGAAATGTTCTATATCTTGACTGGGGTAGTGGTCACATGGGTGTATACATTTATCAAAATACGTTAAACTGCATAGATATACATGCATTTTACTTAATGTAAACTGTGCCTGAATAATATATCTATTTTTAAAGTCCTCGCTCCATCACTTTATTGTTACTAGTAATATTGGTATTGTATTTTTGAAATGGAGCACTTGTCCTCCTGGAGTGTAGTGGGGTCTGTAGACCAGAGAACAGACAGTTACAACACTGTGCAGTAAGTGTGAAGACAGCAAAAATTCAGGGCACCTTAGAGCTACAGAGTAGGGCCTTTAACTCAGATTTGGGGGAGACAGGGAAGGTTCCTGAAAGAAAGTAAAATTTAAGTTAAGAACTGAAAGATGAGTGGAATTGTTCAGGCAAATGGAGTGGAAGAGAGAGTGAAGTGTTCCTGGCAGAAGGAACTGCAGAGGAAGAGATGACCTGTGTACTTTATTCTAATGTGGAGAGATTTTGAAGCACTTTAAGTAGGGAAATGACATGGTAAGAATTATGTTTCAGAAGGTTTATTCTAATGGCAAGATTGGAGGCAAAGAGACCAGTTAGCAGGTCAGTCACTGCTGGCCAGAGATGCTAGTGTCCTAAGTGACGGGCCTGGCCATGAAGGTAGACATGAACAGATTTGAGAGGAACTGAAAGGTAGAACCACAGGGAATTGGTGGCTAATTGGTTTATGGGGGAGGATGCCCTAGTTTACTAGCTGGGTCACTGGGTGGAAGGTGGGTGGGGCCCTTTGCCAGGTTAGTGAACAAACCCCCCCAAAACAGAACTGTGTTCAAACATCAGTTTTCTCTGTGATGTAATGTTACAAATTTAATATATAATTAGATGTATTAGTTTTAGTATGCTTTCAATTTTGTTTACTTTTTCTTTTCTATGTTTTTGAATATGTAAAACATGCATGGGTCAAGAGTCTCACTATAAAAAAAGATTTCACTTTCACCCCTTACAGTTAATCATTTTTGTAGTGTCTAGTTTAACCATCTAGAGACTTTTTAAATGCAAAAACAAATAAGGATGTACATATGTTTTTGTTCCTTCCCCCTTTGCTAAACTTTGCCTTTTTTTTTTTTTTTTTTTTTTTAAGAGACGGGGTCTTGCTCTGTCACCCAGGCAAACTCCTGGGCCCCGGGCTCAAGCGACCCACCTGCCTCAGCCTCCCAAGTAGCTGGGACTACAAGCAGAGCCACCACTCCTGGCTCCTTTTTAAAATTTTTTTAAAACTTAACCACATATCCTGGAGGTCACTGTGTTAGGGTGGAAAACCTGGTAGGTGTTCATGGCACAGGTAGAGAAAGATTTCTCACACAGAGATTAAAATGTAAAAGTAAAATTTATTTTAGCCTTTAGAAGGATAGAGAGAATGAGAGAGAGAGAGAGAAGGGGGGGTGGTGAAGAGAGCAGGGAGACGGTGTAGCATCCCAAAGAATGAGAAGGGAAAGCCAGCAGCTAGGCCAAGTGTCTTGCTGCTTTTATGGGAATGAAGAGAAAAATAGTGAATTGTTGTGACTTGCCATATCCACTCCTTCTCTTCTTCTTAACTGCAAGCAGATAATGGAATCTGCTGTGTGAAACTGCTGCATCCACCTGTTCCCTTTGCTTTAGGGATAAAGTGACCTTGCCCTTAAGATATGATTTTGGGCTGGGTTCCATGTCCGGAGATTGTCCCCCATGCTGTCATCCAGGAACTTCTCAGGAACTACTCCAGGCTGTAGAAACAGATGCTAAAAGGCATTTTTAGTCAATAAGTCTAGCACTGTAAAAAAAAAAATCTACATTTCTTTTTGTCTGCTGGGCTTCTTTGAGATGTTCAGAACTCCACAGGGCACCTGTTAGCTAGATGGAGAGGGAGCAGAGCTGATTTATTTCACTCACAAGACCCACCGTGCTTTCAACTATCGGTACTTAGAAATCATCCTTATGTTTTATAGGCTGCATGTTCACTATAGCACTGCATGGTTTAGTCAACACATTGGAGCAAACATTTTGAAGTGCAGCAGATTGACAGTCCACTTAACTGAAATGAGAATAACTAAGTTCAAAGTCCTGGCTCTACCACTTATTAGTCGCTTCATTTCGAGTGAGTCCTTTACCATCTTTATGTCTGTTTTCTCATCTGTAAAATGAGGCTGCTGTGGAAAAAATAGATCACAGCTCATTTGCCTGTTGTGAGCAACACGTCAATTCATACATTTAAAGCGCTGATGACAGTGCATGGCGCATGGGAAGCTCTCCACTTAAGTAAAAAGCGGAGTGGGCGGGAGGATGGAGATTTGTAACAGCTTTGAGTAAATGTGGGGAAAACCAAGTGACGTATTATTTCCAGAGCCTGTGTGCAGTAGGGCACACGAGTACACCGGGCCTCCCTGCAGCTCCTACCGGCCTCGAAAGGAAGGGGTGGGTCTGGGAAGCCCCGCCGGACTCACAAGATCGAGGGCAGCGGTGAGAGCGCTGAGCGGCTCATCAGAACACGTGGGATAAGGGAAGTGCATTCCCAACCAGACACCAGGGAAGGACGCCCTCGCCCTTCAGTCTCCTGGCAGCAAAGCAGTGCGGGGTGGTCCCTCCCCTCTTTCAGCCTACTGGATCCCGAGGCACCGCTGGGAAGCCTGTGAGGACCAAGCCTGAACCCAGCCAGACTGCCCGCTCCTGGGGGCGGGGCCGGGGCGGGGCCGGGGGTGGCCAGGAGCGGAGCTGGGGGGGCGTGCCCAGGAAGGGGCGGAGCCGCGGCGGTGGCGCCAAATCGCGAACATGGCGCCGGAGCGGGTGCGGAGTCGAGCCCTCTCCGCCTTCAAGCTGCGTGGCTTGCTGCTCCGGGGGTGAGTCGACTCCGGGAGCTTGCGGGGTGAAGGAGGGGGGCCGGGGCGGGGCCGCCTCGCGGGGCAGCAGGACTCACCGCGGCGGCTCCCTGTGCGCCGTGAGGGGGCTTGCCTTACATAATGATAAAGACCCTTAAAAAGTTCTTAGAAGCAAAGTCAATCTGGCACGATCTTGAGGCTGCGATGCTTTCTTAGGTTTGCGCGGAGTTGAAATGTTTCTTCCAGGAAGGCGATCCTGCACATGCCAAACTGAGGGACCTGTCTCGTAGCAGCCATCTGTTAGCACAGTGATCTGGGCACCTTTCAGGCTCCCGAAGTCTCCGCCTCTGCTAAATGGGAATCTTAACAACGCTGCTTCCCGCGGTTACTGAGACATCAAATGAGAGACCTGAGAAAGCCTACATGCATATCTGTAGTTGCCAATTTATATTGTGGCAGAAATTGCCCCCCCTCCCAGTTTTGTATCAGGCATTATTTCCTGGAGAATTAAAAAGTAGGTAGGTTCTAAGAATGTTTTTAGGTGTTATCCTGGATTTTTTTTTTTTTTTAAGATTTCCTTTGTAACTTCCCTGAAAGTCATGTTTCCTGGCCATATCCGTGTTTTTTAAGTTCTATAGAATGATCCTTTCTAAGATTTCTCTCATTAAATCTGTTTTGTTTTCTAGAATACAATCTTTTATGCTTATTTAAACACCCACTGGAATGAATATACCTTTTTGTACCAGGTTTTGATTGCTCTTGTGGGTGTAGAGTTTTCGGTTTGTTTTTGTAATTTTTGTAATTGTCAGTTTCATGGGCCTTTTTTTTTGAGACGAGGTCTCAACTATGTTGCTCAGGCTGGTCTCCAACTCCTGGGCTCAATCACTCTTCCCACCTCACCCTCCCCAGTAGCTGGGACATGCTGCAGCGCTCCCTACTCCAAATTTTATGGGACTTTTAGGTTTGCTTTTGGGTTAACAGTAAACAGGGCAAGAGTGCGTATACCTTAGTAGAAAATGAATTTTGTCCAGTTGGTCCCTGATATTTTGAAAATATGAGCAATTATTCAATTAACTTTTCTATCCTTTCACTTAGAATTTGACCTAATATTAAGCTTCTGTTAATTAATTCAGTCAGAAATATATGTAAATCTGTTAGCTGCAAAGCACAGTACTGCAGCAAGAGGGTGCAAAAGACAGTGAGACACTCTGGAGCTTTGTAGTGGGGCACATAGTGTATTAGTTATCTATTGCAGCATAACAAATTACCCCAAAACTTAGAGGCTAAAGCACATACATCAATTATCTAACATTTTCTGTGGGTCAGCATTTAGTTCCTAGTGGGCCTTGCAGGCTGTTGACTGGAGGCTAGCCTCAGTTCTTTGGCATGTGGGCCTCCCCAACATGACAGCTGGCTTCGTGAAGAGAGAGTCTGCTAGCAAAACTGAAGTCACAGTCTTTGATAACCTAATCAGGGAAGTGACATCTTGTTACTTTTTAAATTTTATTTTTAAAATTACAATGCAGTAAATTATCCCTTTTTGCTAAATTCTATTTTTAGAAGCAAGCCACTAGGTCCAGCCCACACTCAAGGGGACGGCATTGCACAAAGGTGTGACAACCAGGAGGCACGGACTATTGGGGCCATCTTAGAAGTCTGTTTACCATGGATATTAGACAATGATTTAATTTCAGTTGTGAAAGGATTTCAGGAAAGAAATACTATGAGAGTGTATAACAAGGTGTATAAACTGCTATGGAGTCAAGAAAGAGCTTCATTGGAGAAGTGGTTTGAGCTGAATGTTAAAGGATGAGCAAGACTTGACTAGGTAGAGAGAAGAGTGGGAGGAAATGGCCATGTGAATACCCTGAAGCAGGAGAGTGCCAGGAAAGCCAGGGACATTATATAGGCCTAATGAGATTTGGCAAGGGCCAGATCTTGTATGGCTTTATGGACTTCGGTCTATTTTAAAAGCTGTCCCAAGATTCACCCAAAATGTGTGTGATTTTTTGTAGTCTAATTTTTTTTTCTAATTTTGCAATTGAAAACAGTGATGAAATTCCTGGAATTTACTTTGAACAAATGCATTATAAAATTAATAAATATATGAGTGCCTGTTATGTTCAGGATATGGTGCCTGACATTGAGGCAGACAGATTCTTGCTTTTAATGTAAGGAAATAAATAGTACAAGGCCAATGTGATAAATCAGATCTAAGGTATATGTAAGCGTGATTTTTAACAATTTCAGAAGGAAGGGGAGATTGCAGCAGGAAGGGCTGTTCTAGGAAGGGTTCTTAGAGGGAGGATATGATTTGGGGCTTTAAGAGTAGTTATGTTAGCCAGGCATAAAAGGATGGTTTTGTTCCGAAAGTGTAGCGAAGGTGAGTACCACTCAAAGGGAGGAGTGAGTACATCTTAATTTCAATGCCAGATTGATGAGTGTTTGCCACTTTTTGGTATAAAACTTTTAGTGTTTAATTACCAATGACATGCCTTATCTTTCCCTTCTTGTCAGTGAAGCTATTAAGTACCTCACAGAAGCTCTTCAATCCATCAATGAACTAGAGCTTGAAGATAAACTGGAAAAGATTATTGATGCAGTTGAAAAGCAACCCTGTAAGTAGTATTTTCTGATAACTCTTAAATTGTTAATATAGTTCTGTATACTTAGTTAGATTTAGAGATTTAAATTAAAGTTGAGGATTCAATATTAAGATGTCCTAGTGTTACAAGACATATGTATGATAGCATTTCTTCCCAAGGGGTAATACTTTTAGTTTAGCTGGAACCTCAGGATATTCCTCAAGGACCCCTTTACAGTTCCCCACCTGGTGGAGGTGTCACCATCTTTCCTGCACTTGACTTCTGATTTTGATCTGATCCTTTATGGTCACTTTTGTCTCTCTGCATGCCTATTGCTGTGTCTTACTTAAGTTGGGTACTCCTAAAATGTTTGGAGGGAAAAAGAAGAGTAGAGTAAGGTGAGCAGAATTAACTCTCTCTTCCTGCTTTCTTCAGGGATTTTTTAAAAAATGTTTCTGGAATGGCTAGTAATTTTTATTTAATTTTGTAAGCCTATAATAAAAAGCATAGGCAGTAAATTTTACTAGTCAACAGAAAGCAATTCTACCAATCCACTGGTAATTAATATGCTAAACAGAGTTGGAAAGCACTTTACTGAAAGTAAAATATTTAGAGAAAATGAACTCAAAATTATATCATGTTTGTAATAAGAATAAGTGAATTTCAAGGAAAGCACAAACTTATTTTAATTTATAGAGCCAGTTCTTAAAAGATTTAAGAGGAAGTGAAAATTTGCAAAATACATAAACATTCTGCAAAAGATGGTCATTCTAGGCTGAGTGTGTTCGCTCACGCTCGTAATCCTAGCTCTTTGGCAGGCTGAGGTGGGAGGATCACTTGAGCCCAGGAGCTTGAACCCAGCCTGAGTAACATGGTGAGACCCCCTCTCTACCCAAAAAAAACAAAAAACAAAAAAAAAACCTCCACAATTAAAAAAAAGAAAGAAGAAAGAGGGTCATTCTTTTCCTGAGTATAACAAAGTTCGGAAATGTAAAGTGACACGGGAAAGTGCAAGTTTGGGAACTCTTTTTCAAGGTCATTTGCTTTCTGCACACTGCTTCCTTCCTTCATATTTTTGTTTGGAAATCCACAACTGCTGAAAGATGCCCAAAGAGGCTAGAATGGTGCCACCAATCCCCGAACTAAACCTCCATTCCACTTTGTATTATTTGTAGTCAATTTCAGCTGTATACCTGGAAGAGTTTTCGAGAGAGCTCTCTATTCAACCTATTAGTAAAACTGTATTAGCATGTTTACTCCAGCCATTATCACACTGCCATAGAGATTTAGGGATCTTTTTGTCAAATATTTAATCTTTTACCACAAGCATGGGCCTACAAAGGAGAAAGGCTCTTCTCCTTGAAAAAAATGTCCAGTGTTTCTAGCACCCTGAAGGACAGGAGTGAGTGTAGCTGACTCTCTTATGTTGTATAGATGCTAGTCTCTTCAATTATACAGGAAAAACATGTTCCATGATACAGGAGAAATTGATATTATATCATTTTCACTTCTAAAGGTAGAATTTAAAATACATTTTTGTTTTAAAAAAAATTCCTTTACAGTGGAAAATTTAGAAAATTATACTTGCCCTTATTATACATTAACTTAAGATGGCACATGATATTTTGCCTGAGAGCACACCAAAGTGGTTAAGGGAGCACATTGTGGAATCAGGCCTGGGTTTGTATTGCTCTCTTCCTCTTCTAGTTGTGTTCTTGGGCAAATTATTCTACCTCTCAAAGTTGCATTTTCCCCATTTGTAAGATATGGGCATATTAACATCAGTCTTACAGAACATCTGTTTAGTGGAACAATGGTTCTAAATAAAGTACTGAGCATAGTGTCACATGTTTACTAAATGCTTAATAAATGGTAGCTGTTGTTACTATTGTTACTGTCATGCTTATTGAAGCATCGCAGTTGTGATAAAGTTATACTAGTGTAACCTTATTAGAACCATGAGCTAACAAAAATGTTTCTATAACTAAATTTACATTACTAACTAATATTTAGGAAATTAAGGCATTTGACCATACATTAAAGTATTATAACTTTATTTATTCGAGTGTGGAAAATTAAGGTATTTGAGATGATGGCTTTGTTACTGTTCTGACCTATTACTATTTTCCTCATAAAAACTATATAATGAGATGCCCAGCATTAGTGTTTGTAGAATATTTTTAGGAAAGGAGCTATCTGTGGAAGGAACTAATTTTGATACGTGTTTTTAAAATTTGACTTTGAAATTCTCTTTTCAGTGTCATCAAACATGATTGAACGATCTGTAGTAGAAGCAGCAGTCCAGGAATGCAGTCAGTCAGTTGATGAAACTATGTATGTGGATAAAATTTACTTTTTCCCCCATTGGAGGTGTTATTGAACCCTTATTTTTAATTATTTTCTTGGGGAAATAATTAGTGATTAACATTTCTATAGTGGTAGCTGTCATTATTTCTGTGTTTCTTTTTAAGTGATGGCCTTCATTACAAACTTCATTATTAAGTGACTCATCATTCCTATTTTTTCCTAGGTTTTGAGATTATAGTGTGGTTTTTACCATTACTAACTTTTGCTGCCTACCCAACCAATCTGACTTTATATTCAGTATGCTATGAATGAATTGAACTAAATTGAATATTCAGAAATATAATTTACTTTTGTTCTTAGGAAAGTGCTCAACCCAGAGAAGTTCAGCAGTGTAACTTGGTCACATGGCGCATGGCAAATGAGGGTCGAAGCTCAGTTTTATGACTCTACTGTCTCATCTTTTTAGGTTTAAGAATTTATGTGGCAATGACTTTTCAGGGTTTTATTTCTGAGTATCCCTCTTTGCTTTACTCCTTTTATGAATGATACTTCCTTTCAAATTCATACAGTTTAATTGGAAGGAAAACACCAGGGAAGATGGAGAGAAAGAGTTATAACTTTAACAGTTCTTTCCTATTTGGGGCAATGGGGATAACTGAAAGGAGTCATTACCCTTATTTTGGTCAGTAGTTGTAATTTTTTCCCTGTCAGAACTTATAAGTGCTAAAAAAAAAAAAAGTGGAGAATTGAGAAATTTTAATTTTATCTTTGCAAACTCATTATTTAAAATACTAGAGTGCAATGACATGTCTCTAATAGAGGCATCAATAGAAATTCAAAGTGATTGTACTGAAGTTTAAGAATTATAGTCCTGGAATAGGCAGTACCTATTGTTTACCCTAAAGTTACCTATTATTTCTGTCAGGGTGTTTATATGTTTAGCCAGCCAACATGGAGGTCCAGTGGGGACTGCATGGTAAAAGATCTTTGCAGCTTCAATTGTCAGAAAGTTATCATATCATAGTATAAGAGCAAGGCTCTTGTTTTTATAGATGAAGAGATTATATAACAAGTTGAATAACTTCTCCAGATTAATCTACTAGGAAGTAGTGAAGCTGTGTCTGTAATCTAGGTTTTCTTCAAGTCTACTGATTCTTTGCCACTCTGTACTTGCTGTTACCACCAGGGTAGCATGAACCATTTTTGACCATTTTCAATTTGGGAAATAAACATATAATTTTAGGGGAGTTTGTTTTTGTTTTTTTTTTTTTTTTAGGTTAAGATATGTATGCCATAGTGCTGTGAATTTTTTAAAACTCTTTTAAACATGAGTATGTTACTGTCTCTGAATTAAATTATTTTATTGGTTTTCTGTCTCTAACAATATATATACTGTATAAGTCTCAAGGATGTGGCCAGAATTTGGAGGGTTCTTTTACTGTTGTACAACTTTTCCTGGGATGGTTTGGTATAATATTTTGGATTTAAAAATTTGTTAGAAGTGAATCATAACTTTTAATAATATTGTAGCTCATAAAAGTAGTACATATGGGGAGACATTTTTAAAGATGTGACTATTTTATAGATAAACAAATGTTCTTTTCAACAGATGACATTCTTAATTAGAAGTTAACTTGATTACTTTTTTTTCTCGAGAGTATTGGCAATGCTTTCTTGTCCCTTTAAAGGAAATGCACAAGCTAAAAATTTTACCTAAGTAGTATTTTTGACACCATAAGAAATTATGTGCATCACCTGAGAAAATGTGAAAAGTACACTATGTATGAGAAAGGTTTATAATGTAAGTTATTATGTTCACCTAGAGTACTTATGTTTTAGTAAATCAAGTCTGTGTTTTTGTGGGATGTTTTTCAGAGAACATGTTTTCAATATCATAGGAGCATTTGATATTCCACGCTTTGTGTACAACTCAGAAAGAAAAAAATTTCTTCCGTAAGTATACCATCTATTGCTTTTAAGTGAATTTCAAATGTACATTTCTTTCAGAAGATATATAGTCTTATGTTTCACTTTTGGACCATGTTTGTATACTATGATAGTAAAAAATAGGGATTCCTTTTTTCTAGTCTGTTAATGACCAACCACCCGGCACCAAATTTATTTGGAACAGCAAGAGATAAAGCAGAGCTGTTTCGTGAACGATACACCATTTTGCACCAGGTAAGTTATAGGGGGAAAATACTGGGGAAGTTGGGGGAAAAAAGAGACTGTTTCAGTGTAGGGAAATCTCAAGGATATTTAAAGAATGCAATTTTGTAGTCCAAAGTTGGTTATTCAATAGACTGTTACTGGGATCTTTGTGACTGAGACCATATAGGGGATAAAGATATTTTCCCCTTAGCAATAATGATGACAATAAAAACAGTAGCTAAAATTTAATGTATGATTTTGATATGCCAGGCACTGTGTTAGCACTTTATATACATTATTTACCTCATTTAATCTTCACAACACTAATATATGTATAAGTGCTGTTACTATCCATGTTTTACAGATGAGGAAACTGAGGCCTAGGGAAATTTAGTAAGTTGCCCAAAGATCACATCTAGTAAGTAGAGATAGGATTTGAATCCAGTCTGTCTGACTCTGGAGCCTGACCATTGCCTACTACACTATACTACCTTCAAGCAGCTTACAGCTTATGAAGTTAAAGGCATTTGCACAAATGTAATAAAAAGTAGAATTTTATACAGGCTATAAAAGAGATGCAAACCGAATGCATTTGATGGAAAAATCAGAGAAGCCTTCAAGGAAATGATGGCATTTGACATGGGCCTAGATTGCTTTGATATGTGGAAATGGGAAAAAAGTAGTGGTAACAGTGTGAACAAAGACATAGCAAAGGAAAAAATGGAGTCTGCAGGAAATGATGAGTAGTCGAGCAGCAAGAGATAAGTTTGGAAAGACAAGTAGAAGCCAAATTGTGGGAGTGCTTTGGATGCCACCCTTGGGAGCTGAAACTCTGTTCTGGTACAAGCAAGCAGCCTTGGAATCCCAGGGAGATTCAGTCACAGCTTCCTCTACCAGCAGGTTTCCGGAGGAATTCCAGCGTGAGAGAAGACTTATAGGAGTCTATGGTTTTAGTCTTGGCATAAATGATAGCTTGAGTGAAGGAAGTGACAAGTGGGGTGGAAAGCGGGAACAGCACTGGAGCAGTGGAAGCCACAGCTCATGGGGACTGATTGGATGTGCAGGAGAAGTGAGGGAGTGAAGAGGCAAAGATGATTCAGGCTTTGAGTCTGAGAAAGCAGAATGGCAGAATAAGGATAATAAGTTAATAAATGGGAAAAAGAGAATGTTTGTGGAGGATAATGGCAGGTTCTGTTTTAAGCATTTAAATTAAGGTTGCCAGGAGGGCATCAGGTGAAATGTACATCTGAGGCTAAGGCAAGAGATATGGGTGGGTAGTGAGAGAGAGATTCAGGGGGCACGTGCATAGAGTAAAACTGCAAGGAACTGCAAGGATGAGACCCTGAGAGAAAGAGAGGCAAATGAGAGAAAAGGAAAGAGGACAGAGTTTGAGGGCCAGGCGAGGATGGTTTATATGGCAGAAGCACAAGAAGGCTTCAAGGAGAGGATGGTCAGCAGTAAGAAGCACTGAAAACAGGTTGAGGAGAATGAGCACTGAGGACGTCCATCTTCTGTTGCCTCCATTGCTCACATAATGCTGCCTGATTAATCTTCCTCAAGTGTAGCTCTGACTACTTCATGGGTTTTACATAGAAGTCTTTCAAGGAAGTTTAATGCCTATTGAATTAAATACAAATCATCCTTAATATCTGAAATCATCCATCACACATATTTGGCCTAATCTCAGCTTTTGCAATAGTCATACTCTGTGCTGGAGCCAAAACTGAAATATGGCATTATTGTTTCTGTTTCTTCCACTTCTTCTGTGACTTTGTTTATACTGTTGCCTGCTCTTCCCTCTCATCACCACTGTTGAAACCTTCCTAATTTAGGAAGGCCCTTCTCAGGTTCCTCCTTCTTTCTGGAGCCCTTGATCTCCAGTTGGGTACAATTTCCTCCTGCTTGAAACCCACTGAGGACTTCATGTCTTTTATATCACTGAGTAGACTTGGTGGCCCTGCCTTGCATGCGGGGTGCTTACTCCTGTGATCAGAATACAGACTCCTTGTTTATCTCCTCTGTCACATTTAGCACTGTGCTTTTTACAGAGAAGATGCTCAGTAAACACATTTCTTTTTTTTAAAATATGCTTTGACATCTACTCTATTATTGTGGGTGTGCTGCTTAGCCTTTCTGAGCCTCATTTTTTTCATCAGTCCATTCGTATTTTCCTTTTTGTTTTGGTTTGAAACAGACAGGGTCTTGCTTTGTTGCCCAAGCTGGAATGCGATGGTGTGATCACAGCTAACTGCAGCCCTGAACTCCTGAGCTCATGCAATCTTCCTGCCTCAGCCTCCCAGGTAGCTAGGACTACAGGTGCATGCCACTGCATCTGGCTAATTTTTATTTTATTTTATTTTCTGTAGAAATGGAGTCTCGCTATCTTTCCCAGGCTTATCTTGAATTCCTGGCCTCAAGCAATCCTCCTGCTTTAGCTTCCTAAAGTGTTGGGATTATAGGCATGAGCCACTGGGCTTGGCCCCATTCATACTTTTATTGCCATTATCTTCCTGAAAATGAATCTATCATTATTACTACTTCAAAATCTTTTGTCTTCCATTGTCTATAAGATGAATTTCTTGGTGTGGCATACTAAAGTCTATATTCTTAGGGCTGTTCGACTTAGAGGTTATAGAAATTCGAACTGACTAAAACTGAAAAAGGAATATATTGGCTTGGCTTGCATTATTGCCTGCTGGCGTCAAGCATGGCTGGGTCCTGGTGCTCACACAATATCTTGAGGCCTCTGCCTCTTTCCTTGCCCTAGCTCTTTTTTAAAAGCGATTTTACTTTCAAACAGGTTCTCCCTATAGGGTGACAAAGATGGCCAATAGTAGCCTTACCAACTCTTGGAAAGAGAGTTCCTCTTTTCCAATAGTTCTAGCAAAAGTCTTGAATATGTCTCTTACTAGCCTGACTTGAAGCATTTGCTCATCCTTAAACCAATCACTGGCCAAGAGGATGGAGTACTTTCATTTTCTAGGCCTTGGTTCCCTGTCTATAGAAGCAGGGAAGGGCATCAGCTCTAGCTGAACTCTGTGGGCTAAGATTGGGGAAGGATGATTCCCCAAAGAGATGCTTTTACTAATCTCTTGCCTTATCTGACACTCTGCCTTGTGTACTCCATGATCCAACTGTACTAAACTTTGCATAAGTTCTGAAGTACTCTTTAATCCTTATAATTCCTCTGCCTGAAATTTCTTGTCCCAGCCCCCTTTGTTTCTTAGTAGCCAAGTCTTATTTATCATCTAGGATCTTGTTCAATGGCCCCTTTGGTCTGGGGCACAGTCCGTCCTCACAGTACTTTGTTGTATGGTGGCACTTCTCTTTCACTACCCACAGTGCTCCAAGGGTGACATTTGCTTTGTCGTCTTCATATCCCCAGTCCAGGGTATGCTGCTGCCAGGCACACAATAGACCTTTCTAAGAAAAATATTTCTTAATTTTTTAATTTTTAAAATTATATTACTAGGTATTTGTATGTTGTTAAATTATATGGGTTTTCAAATTTGTCAAGACTAGGTAATAGTAACATTAGTTTAAGGACAGTGTTTCATCAGGGTACTATTTTAATGAATCTTAGTTTTAAATGTCTGTTTCAGTAATTCATGTGAATCTTTCTTTTTTACAGAGGACTCACAGGCATGAATTATTTACTCCTCCAGTGATAGGCTGTCACCCTGATGAAAGCAGAAGCAAATTCCAGGTTAGAATGTTATCCTAGTAATTTAGGGGGTATAAGTTTGATATTTATTGCTTAATTCTAATTCACTCCATTTTAAATGAAAATAAACTATTACTAACTATTGAACTGACTAACTGGTCTGGATGCATGTCCACTACTGATATGGTGCATGCATTGTATCCTGAGTCCTACAGATCTCTCATAGAATAGAGCTATTCCTTCCTTATTTGGGAAGGCCCTAGTACCATGCTAGCCGCAGATAATCTCTGAGCTCCAAGACATTTTCCTAGTCCTCCTAGTCCATTTGCTGGATATCACACTGACTTTCTGACCAACTTTTCAACACTGTGCTCTGCCTTCACTTATACTTCCAAAATACTGGTCCTTGCCCAACCCATCCCTCTAGTGACCACCACACAGATGTTCCATTAGAATGTGCTATATTGGTTGGAATGAAAACTTTCCTTAAGGTACTAAGGAAACAACATGTATAGAATGAATAAGAGACTGGCCCCAGGGTTGTTGGGGCCTGAGGAACAGAGGAGAAAGGATAATGTTTTCTATTGATAAAAAGCAAAAGCATATGCTCCTTCCACTTTTACACTTTGGAAAGCGGCTAACAGACCACACTGTTGCTTTTGTTCCAGCAACACACCTGGCTGCTGTCAGTCCATCTGTGGCTCTGTTCCTCTTCAGCATGCAGAACCCTGCTGGAGGAGAGTAATTAGCTACTCTAACCCATAACTAACTCATTTCCGTGAGGTTTTGAATTAGAAGAGGCCTAGCCTCTTCTAATGTTCATTAAATTCTCTACCGTGGTAGATCAGAATTTATGATGTTGAGTAGTCTCATAGAAACGAAAACAATGATACTAGATAACATTCAAATTAACGTTTGATGGTAGCACTGTGAAAACATTTGTAGTATTTGACAGTTTCTGCTTTGAATTTTTATCGATATAAATTGTATTAGGTTTTAGAAATTGACATTACTAGTATTTCCCTACCAAAGACTGTCCATATGTTTTTCTCTTATGTATTAGGTTTCCTATAATAACTCAGATGCCCATAGCCCAGGAGCATTTTTCTCCTTTCCTCTTTGCCAAAGTAATTTTAAGGCTTAGCTAAGTAATTTATTGTTCTTTTCAATCTTTCCAAAACTATTTAATTCTGTATCTGTGATGGTATGTTCCCTACTTAAACTATATTTATAGTACCTATATGATAATCTCCCTTTATAGACTACAAAAATGGTGTGCACAGAAATACTTTGCTATATCTTCGTACTCCTGTGTTGCTTTAGGTTCATGTTTTTTAAGAGTAACTCTAATATTAAATGTTAACAGTGATTATTATAGAATAGTGAGATTATGTATATTCCTATTTTTTCCTTATATTTTTAAGTTTTTTCTATAGTAAACACATACTATTTGTAATAAAAAAATATGGTAAAGATAAAAGAAGCTCCACCTGGTAATTTCTAAAAAGATGAAAAATTATATATCCTTATATCCAGAAATTCTGTTTCTAGAATTCAGTTATATCCATGCAATGGGCCAAGACAGGGACACAGAAATATTAAGTATTGTTTTTATTAGTAGAAAACTGGGAACAAGTTAAATGTCTTTTAATTGGAGTTTAGTGAAATGAATTGTCTCATATGTTATAGATATCTTTACCCATTAAAAAGAATGAAGTTTATTTATATGCAGTTAAATGAAAAGGTGTCTAAGAAAATATTAATTTCAAAAAGTTAAATTGCAGAATATAAATGATTTCATCTTTGTAAATAAAAACTGTATAGATGTGTTTTATAAATTATATATGTATGTATTTACATATATTTAGGATTACATATAGAAGAAGAATAAAAGGATTTTTAAAAATAGTGTCCTGATTCTTGTTATCTTTAACTTTCTGATAAAAATATAGTAGTCAGATTAAGAATGTAGATAATAATGACAGCCTTTCAAAATACTAAGAAAAATTAGAATGCAACCTTTTAAATAGCTCAATAATTTTCGAGAGGTATGGATCAAATAAAATTGATATTCTTTTCTGTATTTTAAAAATAAATGTACTTATTATTCAGAATGATATGGTATGAGACTTCAGTCATTGGTAAGAGCCTGAATTGATATGGTATTTCTTTAGGCATAATTCTTCCAGGCCACCATACATTTGATATTATAGTTTTTTGTAAGATAAAATTAAACTTCCTAAGTTATATTTGATTTTTTTACTGTAAAGTAGCTGTAAATGCTGAAATGTGTACCCCAAATTCACTTATTTGTAAAAAGATTAGTTTCTTAAAAGAATATATTTTCAATCTTTAAGAATTTATTTTGTTTTGAGCTGGGTGTGGTAGCTTGCACCTATAATCCCAGTGACTTGCGAGGCTGAGGCAGGAAGATTGCTTGAGCCCAGGAGTTGGAGACCAGCCTGGGCAATGTAGCAACATAGCAAGACCGTGTCTCTAAAATAAATAAATAAATAAATAAGAATTTATTTTGTTTTATTTTAGCTGAAAACAATAGAAACCTTATTGGGTAGTACAACCAAAATTGGAGATGTGATTATTCTTGGAATGATAACCCAGTTAAAAGAGGTAAGTTAAACTTAATAAGCATCGAACTTTTATTTTCTGCCCTGGGTTGATGAACTGTTGGTTACATAGAGTATTTCTACAGAGGGTACAGGAATGTATTCTTCATTGAAGATGAAGCTCAGTCACCAATACTTTTCCTCTGTGTTTGGTTTCCTGAGTAGACATCAGGAAGGAGTGACTTGTCTGGGAGTCCAGTTTGTATAGCCTTAAATTAGGCCCACAGTGACTTCTGGTTGAATTGAGAGTACTGGATTTCTGAACAAGCAAGCTGCAGACTACATCCTGGTCCCCTGGACACACTGTTGGCTTTCTTAGAAGGACTTGGTGAGGCCCTCCTTATGGGAGCTTACTGGTATCCCTCTTACTGTCCTTTGTTTTGCAAGTCATTCCCTAGGCTACCTCTGAGGAGTCTGAGTCTCAATTAAGTCATTAGTCTGAGGTGACCAGGCTAGTAAATGAAAGACCCTGGACTAGAAACAATAGCTGATTTTTGAAATCCACTATTCTCTCTACTGTGTTCTATTATCAGTCTTATCGGTAGTTTAATTATTGTGTCTTAGTATTTATTTTTACATAAATGTATGTATTTTTTTTTTTAGGGAAAATTTTTTCTGGAAGATCCTACTGGAACGGTACAACTAGATCTTAGTAAAGCTATATCCTTCACTTAATTTATTTTTTAAAATCTGTGTTACATGAATTGGGGAAATTGATTATATATTATTCTCAAATTTACCTATTTGGGTTCCCAGTGTGACTTCCATATGTTGGTGGAGTAGGAATATAAAGACATAATCCTAAACAGAGACATAACAACTTTAATTCCCCCTTATTTTGGAGAATCCAGAGAAACCGCTGAGGATGTTTATAATACGGTAAGAATGACCCAAACTGTCAGTATTACCAAGCTACATCTTAGAATTAAACATGTGGACATTTAAACCCAAAATTTTTAAAGCTATAGTCTAAGCTATGTTTCAAATGGGAAGTCTTTGAATTATTATTTAGAAGTTCTATTGGGCTCAAAATGTCTGTTGACTTGATCACTGCCTCAAGCATAGAAACAGAATTATTTTCCTTAACTACTGTTTACCAGTTCCATAGCGGGTTATACACAGAGGCGTGCTTTGTCTTAGCAGAAGGTAAGTCAGTATACTTTTTCCAGTCCTTATTGTTCTATACTAAAACCATTTTTACACTGGATTAAATATGTTAACATGATAGAATTTGGGATAACGTTGATTATGAGAACATGTTTTTGATAATGACATAAAATAACTCTTAGACTGCAAATAGGCTAATAGAAGCCTTTTTAGGGTGATGAAAATGTTCTGAAATTAGATCATGGTGATGGCTATACAACTTGTAAATATATTAAAAACCACTGGGTGGGTTAATTGCATAGTATGTGAATTATATCTCAATAAAGTTGAATAAAACCTTAGATTTATATAGGGCTATAAAATGAAACATTTCCTAATATATTTACTTTCTATACTCTAACATGTACTATGGAATTAAAAATGAAAGGTTTTACTTTTGAATCTATTTCTAGTTAATGAACTTTTATTTATAGAATTTTGACTATCTATAGATCCAAAGTTATGTGGCTCAGTGCGTGGGCAACTTCTGTAGTTGGTTCACAGGGCATGAGAATATAGCTTAGCATTGTTGATTTGTATAACACAGTTTTTGTCCTTTCAAACAAGGAGGAGAATTGGACAAATGAAAGTGATTTGCTACTTGTTTTTGTTTTTCAGGCTGGTTTGAAGATCAAGTTTTTCATGTCAATGCCTTTGGATTTCCACCCACTGAGCCCTCTAGTACTACTAGGTATTAAAATGTTTGATTTAAACTCTATAGGAATTTTGTAATACTGGCAGTAGTGAATGTAAGATAGTACATCATATATCAATTATTAAGGTCTCAAGCTTCATGTCAAAATGGAAAGAACAATGGAAAAAGAGAATTAGAAGACTGGGTTTTATATGTAATGTGAAAACTAGTGGATCAGCCCTAGATTAGTTGCAATACCATCTTTGTACTTTGGCTTCAACTGGGAAGGATTTCCAATCTACCTGTTTTGTTTATATATGGGGTGGATGAGAAGTTCAAGTGAGACAAGAGAGATAGGAAAACACTTAGAAGAATATAATTCACATGGTAATATAAAGTTCTCATTTTCATAGTCCACTAATGAATGAAAGTAACAAGAAACAGCTTATAGCTCCTGAATATAAGTAAAAGCATCATAATATTAGAGCTATTCCCAAAGGGCCTTCTCTGAGAGGAGTTGAGCTCTCTGTCACTTGAGGTATTTGAGCAGAGGCTGAATGATGTAAAAGTTGTAGCTGGTGGCCTGTGGGTTGAAAGTAGCCTATAGACCATTTTTTTTCCTTCTTCTCCCTTTGAGGCATTAAAAAACATTTTTAATTAGTTTTCAATGTATAAAAATTAGATTTCTGGCCAGGTATGGTGGCTCATGCCTGTAATCCCAGCACTTTGGGAGGCCAATGTGGGAGGATCACTTGAGGTCAGGAGTTCGAGACCAGCCTGAGCAAGAGTGAGACCCCATTTCTACAAAAAAATAGAAAAATTAGCTGGGCCTGGTGATTTGCACCTATAGTCCCAGCTACTCTGGAGCTGAGGCAGGAGGATTGCTTGAGGCCAGGAATTTGAGATTGCAGTGAGCTATGATGACACCACTACATTCTAGCCAGGCAACAGAGTGAGACCCTGTCTCAAAAAAAAAAAAAAAAAAATTTAAGAGATTTCTCATAAAGGTCTGGATTTCTGAGTTCTCTTGAACAATCAGATCTGGCAGCACAGCAACCTAAATTTTCATCTGGTAACGACCACACTGCAGTGATTGCCCACCTTTGGCAGGCATGTAGTGTGCCCTGGTTTATGTCAGCTTGCTGCCGCTTTGATAATTTAAGTTATCTTACTGGACACTGTAAGCACTTGAGTTTGCTACCTCTAGGAGAATTAAGTAGTTGCCTTCTAACCATGAGATTCTGTGATGATGGTGATTTCAAAGAGAGTTAAGGATTTTAGTCCTTGTATGCCTGTATAAATTCAGGGTACAAAGGCAACATTTTTTCTCTCTGGGCGTCAGTGGCAGGGCAGCCTTTGCAGAGCATTTCCTCTTCCTGTTGAAGTAATCAAGGGAAAGGTGCTGATCGTGCTAAGGAAAACACAAGCCCTTATCAAGCCAGCTTACCTATAATTGAGTGCTTTTGGTGTGGTTTGTGGCTTTTTACAATATAGTAGGCTTTCTTTGGAATATATTTAGAGCAAAATTGCTGTGGTCTTGCTGTTCGCGTTTTGTACAAGTTTCAAAATTACTGCTTTGGAATGACAGGTGTAACTGAGGTGGGTGGCCATGAGTATTACTACTCATTTCTCTTTAGCCAATGGAGTTCATCACTGTACTGTTCCAAATAATTTTCCATTTAAATTATACCATTTTTCTCTAAATCCAACGGTTTAGTGTGTGCTTAGTACACCAAAGGACTGGCATGAGGTGTCATAAAGTACATTAAAATAAAATAATTATTTTATTCCTGTTAGGATTTCAAATTACTTTTCTCTTGTAATGGCTTCAAAATATAAAATTCAGAGGGTCACATTCTGAGGGCAGTTGGTGGATTCAGCAACAAATATTTTACTAAGTACTTTTTAATGTGTAAAATACTGGTTTAGGGAGACAAACAAGTATTATATAAATAGGTCTACACAGTGGTCCCATCCTAAAGGGATTTACACTGACTTAATGCCTTTCCCACCATTGCATAGTTAATACAAACACTTTTTTTAGGATACACTCTTACTGGGGTTTCACTAGCATCTTTCTAAGTCTTTTACTAGTACAGGGCATGTGATTTGTGTTTTCTGAGCCCAAGGTGTTAGAGTTTATAGAATTCCTAGAATACTTCTTTTTTTCAAATTGGATAGTTTAGGAAAATAGGTACCATCAATCCTTCCTCTTATATTCCATGAATCAAGGATGAACTATGTTAGTAAGACTTTTCTGAGCTTTAATTGCTCAAGATTCAGCTTAATAGGTGTCTCTTCCTGTGATGCTCTCGTTCTGCAGTCCCTAACCCCCGGGCTGCAGCCCAGCACTGGTTAGTGTCCTGTAAGGAACCGGGCCACACGTCACTTCCTGAGCTCCACCTACCACCTCTCACTGCCCCCGTCCCCACCTGTCCCCCATCTGTGGAAAGATTGTTTTCCATGAAAACTTAGGAACCAGGAGCTGCAGAGCCGGAAGTGAGTGGAGGACGAGCAAGCGACGTTTCATCTGTATTTACAGCTGCTCTGCTCCCCATCACTTGCATCACCCTGAGCTTCACCTCCCCAGTGTGTTTGCTTTTTAAGTGTTACAAATAGTACATTTTCATCTATTTACACTGGAAAATAACTTCATTAGATACAAAGAAGCTAAATTTGTAAAATTATTAGGAAAAGATCTCCAATAGAATATAGGATGGGTGATAATAATTGTTATAATTACCTAGGGCATACTACGGAAATACTAATTTTTTTGGAGGGCCTTCTAATACATCTGTGAAGATTTCTGCAAAACTAAAACAACTAGAAGAAGAGAATAAAGATGCTATGTTTGTGTTTATATCTGATGTTTGGTTGGACCAGGTAGAAGTATTGGAAAAACTCCACACAATGTTTTCTGGTAGGTATTTTTTTTTCCTACTCTTTCTTGAACTCTTATTATGGTTCATGTCTTAAAACTAAATTCTTTTTTAAAATGTATCTTTTTGAGTATTCTGTTTTTTTAAAAAAACATTGATTTAGCCATGAGATATTTTAAATAAGATTTCATTTTAAAGACTTATGTTTTTATATTTTTAAAAAACCATGTATTCATGATAAATAAGAATTAGTCCTGCAGTGCATGGTGGCTCACATTTGTCATTTCAGCACTTTGGGAGGCTGAGGTGGGAGGACTGCTTGAGCCCAGGAGTTTGAGACCAGCCTGGGTAACATGGCAAGACCTATGTTTTAAAAATTTAAAAATTAGCCTGGTGTCGTGGTGCACATCTGTACTCCCAGCTACTTGGAAGGCTGAAGCAGGGGGATTGCTTGAACCCAGGAGTTCCAGGCTTGCAGTGAGCTGTGATTGCACCACTGCACCCCAGCCTGGGCGGCAGAGTGAGACCCTGTCTCTTAAAGAAAAAAAGCAATTAGTCCTAAGTATAATATAAGGGAATGGATAAGAGCTTGGGCGTTGTCATCTTACAGAACTGGTTTTAAGTGCCAGCCTAATATCTTGGGCAGGTGACTTAACCTAAATCTCAACTTACACGGATGTACTGAGAGTTAATTCAGCCTGCCTGGCACATAGTGGGTGCTCAATAAATGGGCACTATTATTACTATGATTTTAATAATAACTTATTAAAAACTCATGGTTGGCGTGGTGGCTCACGCCTGTAATCCTAGCACTCTGGGAGGCTGAGGCGGGAGGATTGCTTGAGCTCAGGAGTTCGAGACCAGCCTGAGCAAGAGCGAGACCCCGTCTCGACTATAAATGGAAACAAATTGGCCAAACAACTAAAAACAGAAAAAAATTAGCCAGGCATGGTGGCACGTGCCTGTAGCTACCCAGGAGGCTGAGGCAGAGGGATCGCTTGAGCCCAGGAGTTTGAGGTTGCTGTGAGCTAGGCTGACACCACAGCACGCTAGCCCAGGCAAGAGAGTTAGACTCTGTCTCAAAAACCAAAAAAACCAAAAAAACCAACTCATCGTTAAAGAGTTTTTAACTTGATTTCTAGACTAGAAAAATTATGTTCATTTACTCTTTTATTCTTTAGGCTATTCACCAGCACCTCCCACCTGCTTTATTCTGTGTGGTAATTTTTCATCTGCACCATATGGAAAAAATCAAGTTCAAGCTTTGAAAGGTATTGATGGTCTATTTAATAAGAAGTGTTTAAATTTATATAAACTAATATGTAGGTTATATCTAATCAAATATAATTTGGTTTTTATGTATATATATATATACACAAATTAAACCTAATGTCCCTTTAAAATTTTAGATTCCCTAAAAACTTTGGCAGACATAATATGTCAATACCCAGATATTCATCAAAGGTAATGCTCTCTACTGCTATATTTTTTATTCAAATGGTTTTGTTTTAAAAAAAATAACCAAAAATGAATCCTACAGGGATTTTTTTTTTAAGTTTTAATTTTATTTATTTATTTTGAGATGGGGTCTTGCTGTATTGCCCTGCTGGCCTCTCAAATGGCTGGGATTATAGGCACATGCCACCATGCCTGGCTGAACCCCAAGTTTTATATCAGCTACTATTAAACTAAGAAAAAGAAAGCTGAGAAAACTAAAAGAGCTAAGAGATAAAACTGGCCTCACATTGTGATAATATATGTTATACTGTACTAGAGATTTATAGTAAAAAGTCTTGAGAGGGAGAGTGATAATTTCAACCATATTTTGAATTTCTTGGTGACATTACTCTAAGGGTCTAGAGCGTCACCTTTCAGTATGATAGTTACTGGCCACATGTGTCTCTAATTAAAGTTAAATTTAAAATTAAGTCTATCAGCCACACTAGCCACAGTTCAAGCACTTAGTTGGACAGTGCATATCTGGAACATTTCTATCATCACACTATTAGATAGTATTGGTCTGGAGACTTTTAGTAGTTCATTTATTAAAATATGTGACATTTAAAAATTTTTAAAAATTTTTAAAAATTTATGATTCAATTAAAGGCAATAACTTGTTTTGCTATTGGATAGTGTTATAATAATATATACAAAAATATATTTTTCAATAAATTATGTTGAATTTTGCTACAGTAGTCGTTTCGTGTTTGTACCTGGTCCAGAAGATCCTGGATTTGGTTCTATCTTACCAAGGTAAATTTTATTCAAATTTTTACAATAGTAAAGAAAATTTTGTAAAATTTTAAAATATGTACCATATCACATGAACTGTTTTTATAGGCCACCACTTGTTGAAAGCATCACTAATGAATTCAGACAAAGGGTACCATTTTCAGTTTTTACTACTAATCCTTGCAGGTAAATATTAGTATTTTATGTTATACTTTTTTCTCTTTCATTTAAAAATTAACTTGATTCTTAAAATTTGTCTCTGAATTTTGACTGTTATAGAATAAATATAAAAAGAAAATTACTTTTTGTTTTACATTTCTCAAACTTTGGAAATATTTTAACTATATTTAAATAATTCACTGTTGGTGCTGCTCACTGTTATCATAGGCTCATAATGTGGGAATAACCTAAGAGTCAGCCTTGGTTCTTCTCTTTTCTGCCTACATTCACTCCTTTGGTGACGTTATCCAGGGTCCTTTCCCATGGATGATCCCTCTTAGCCTTTTTCTTTTTCCCATACACTTAAGCATCTTCCAACATACTATGTAATTATTGTATTTATTGTTTATTTTCTGTGCCTCCCTCCCACTAGAATGTAAACTGCATGAAAGCCAAGATTTTTCTGTTCTGTTTGCTAATCATTAGAATAGTGCAGGCACATATTTAGAGCTCACTAAATAACTGTCGAATGAATGGATGACCAGAAGGACTAGTTGAATTTTTGCTATGGTGAACAGTGGGAAGTGGAGATGGCTTTTTGACATTTAAAGACTTTTTGCCTTTAAAATTATCTCATTTTTTTTTCCTGAGAAAGTCAAAGTCGACTACTGTTTTCATTTCAGAATTCAGTATTGTACACAAGAAATTATTGTCTTTCGTGAAGACTTAGTGAATAAAATGTGCAGGAACTGTGTCCGTTTTCCTAGTAGCAATTTGGCTATTCCTAATCATGTAAGTAAAGAGTCTTCTTTATTAAACTAGCTTACATGTTATATTATATGCAATTTTATTAAGTCACTTAATAATTTTCCCTTCTATTATGATGTTTATTTGTGGTTCAAAATAAATTGAACATCCTTTTGTCAGTAAGTTAATTTTTGTTAGTAAATCAGTGTTTCTCAGCTTTCTACTGAAGTATCCCCTAATGCAGTGGTCCCCAACCTTTTTGGCACCAGGGACTGGTTTCATGGAAGACAATTTTTCCATGGACCAAGGGTGGGGGTGTGGGGTGTCATGGTGGGGTTAGGGGAGTTGGTGCAGAGCTCAGGCTGCAATACATGGCCCATTTCCTAATAGCCTGCAAACTGGTACTAGGCCATGGCCCAGGGGCAGGGGACTGCAGCCCTGATGGACAGAGGAAATCTCAGAACAAGGAGGAAAGTTCTTTGAAGCTTCCTGTTTTGGCTTTAAAACTCTTAAATTGTACTGCAAAATATATGTATATGTTTAAAAAAAATTCATATTTACTGTTTATTACATATTTTATATGGTATGTCCACATCTAAAGGATGTGTACTGTTTATCTTGTAGCTTCAAGGTTCCCTGATACCCAGTTGTCAATCCTTGGTTATGTGTACCTCCATCTGAGAAGTATGGAAATAGATCCTGTAGAGCATTTTTATTATTCATTTTATAAAATTATAAAGTTATGTAGTCTGAATCTTGATTTCTGGCTTTACTCAAGCTATGAAACTATTTTTAGATGAACAGAATTAGTAAATGAGTTTATTATACAGCTATAAGTACAATTGATCCAATATGACTATTTAGGGGAGTCACTTTTATGGCACATGGTATTAAATGAAAACTTATATTTTTTTCCTAAAATACAGAATTAATTCCATCTTATATCAGTGTTTCCCAAAGTTCTTTGATTCAAAGCTTTCCTAATTGTTTCTCAAATTTTCTGGGTTCTTTTGCTAATTAATATTTAATTTGAAATTATTTAACTATTTTCACTTTTACAAATGAACTGAAGTTTGCTCTGTTTTGTGTTCTTTTGTAGTTTGTAAAGACTATCTTATCCCAAGGACATCTGACTCCTTTACCTCTTTATGTCTGCCCAGTGTACTGGGCATATGACTATGCTTTGAGAGTGTATCCTGTGCCCGATCTACTTGTCATTGCAGATAAATACGATCCTTTCACTGTGACTAATACAGAATGCCTCTGCATAAACCCTGTAAGAATGTAGTTAACCTTACATAGTCATTATTTGTCAAGATTAGAGCGCATTTCTTTAAATTTAAAATATATAATAAAATTATAAAATATATAATAAATTTATTATTGGAGTAAAAATATACTATCAATGAAACATTGACTTAATTTGGTATACACCAAAAGTTCTTAAACTTTCAGGATAGTATGTGACTATAAAGTAATGTGACTTGTTTTAAAAAAGCAAGCATACCAAAATATATAAATCCAAATGAGCATTTTCCCCTTCAGAGTAACTTATCTTGGGATTCCTTTCTGAGAATTGCTTTCAGATTCTGTGTCCCATTCTCTTGTAACATACTGATGGTACTTGTTCTCTGAAAATGATTTTGCTTTTTGGAAATTGTCCAAGTCCCAAAAATCTAAGTCTAATGAATGCAAAAATTTCATTGGGACACATTTTATTATTTATTTTTTATGTAGAACTTTGAAATTTCTTCAGAATTTTGAGGTTGCTTCAGAATTTCTACAGAAGTATGGCTGAATTTTTGACCATGGGGAATAAATACTGCATAAACAATGACATACACACACTTGTTTATATCAAGCAAAATATTATCTTTACTAGTGATTTTTAATCTGCAAGAATTAACAATCACAAGAATTCTTTGATTCTTGTGAATTTTAGACTTTAATACTTTTTTTGTTTAATCTGTAATCCTTATTTTTGGTTACTACTTTCCTTAAACACATTTTATCCTGCTTCTTCTAAGACAGGGCTTATCAACCTCAGCACTTTTGAAATTTTGGACCAAGTAAATTCTTTGTTGCAGGGGTTGTCCTGCAAATTTTAAAATGTTTAGCAGCATCCCTGGCCTCTGCCCACTAGAGGTCAGTAGCATCCCTTGTTGTAACCATCAGAAATGTCGCCAGACATTTGCCAAATGTCCCCTGAGAGACAAAGTCATGCTGGTTGAGAACTACTGCTCTAAGGATGAACATAGTTAACTGATTTGGTTTCATAGCTTGAAATTTATGACCTGATTTTTATATAACCTTTATTCACATTCAAATATTCTTTCAAAATTTGGTTGTTTCCTTATTTAAATTTAACTTTGGGCATTCTCATAGTTAATGCTTTATTTGAATATACCTTATTTTTGAATTGTTTTATTTTTTCATCCTGTAAGTAAGTAAACAACCACCTCCTACACCATCATTATATATCTTTTTTACCTTATTTATATCTTTTGGGCAAGCTCAAAACTTGCTTTTTCAAATTATTAATTTCATTATTTTTATTTTTAAATTTAAATTTAAATAAAGATGGGGTCTCGCTCTTGCCCAGGCTGTTCTCAAACTCCTGGCCTCAAGCCATCCTCTCGCCTTGCCCTCCCAGGATGCTGGGATTACAGGTGTGAGCCACCATGCCTGGCCTCAAAACTTGCTTTTGACATTACTTCATCCTTTCTTGATAACATACATATTAATGAATGTCTGCTATAGGCCAGGCATTAGGTTAGGTGGTGGGCACACAAATACTGAAAAGACAGGGCTCTGCTCAATAACTTTAGAGGCACATTGGAAGGACATTAAACCCAGATTTTCACCAGAGGGAAGAGCAGGAAAGACATCTTGAATATGATGTCTGAGTGTCTCACATACATATTTAGCACTACACAGTTCTCTTTATTTCTTATACTAAGTAGACCCACTCCTGAGCATTTCCAGACACATCTGTTAGCATAAGACTGTCTAGCCAACTTGCAAGACTTTTGCTTCAAGTGGAGGTATTTGATAGTAACAACATCTCTCTATAAAGACCATGTAAAAATCTGTTGTATTACTTTATAGTCACAGCTTGTAACATTAAGTCATGACCAAGGAATTTGATTTAAAAAATAGGGATTATTTTATAAAAGTTGAGTATTCACTTACAGGCATTTTTCTCCCCAAAGGGTTCTTTTCCAAGAAGTGGATTTTCATTCAAAGTTTTTTATCCTTCCAATAAGACAGTAGAAGATAGGTAAGTGTGTCCACAGAAACAGCAAGAATGAGCTTTCTCTTGGAATTATATTGCTAAAATCAGATGTTCTGTCAGTGTGCTGAGATATTTAAAAATGTCTGCAGTGGCTCACTGGAAGTATTCCAGGCTAACGTTATTGTGATTATGTTATGTGACATAGAATTGTACATGCTTGATGGTACGTTTGTGTTAGAATAGATAAAAACTGCTTCCTGTGGGGAAACCTCAGACCAGCCATGGAGGTGGCTAGTTCTCTTGCAGGCTGCCTCCTGATGTGCTTATTCTTCCCAGAGGTCAGCCCTGCCCTCCATATGGTTGATTCTCAAACCCAGGCAATTTGTCTTAAATTGACAGCAAAGAAGTAGTGGGGAGCTGTACGTGAGTTTGGTGGCGGTGAGGGGTTGAGGTTATAGGAAGGTCTTAAGAAAGAAGGAAAGATAATCACCTGGTGGGTAGTGGTTTTCACAGGGTGATCAATAGATCACCTGCCTCAGAATTTTCTGGGGTTCTTAAAAATGTTAAGGTCTAGAATCTTACCCCAGACTCATCAAATGGCTCTCTAGAGATGTAGACAATATGTATTTTTAACATTGTTTCCCTTGAATTCAGTCATTCTAATATGTGATTTCTCAGATAACTAGTATTTTGAAAAAGCTCCCACCCCTAAGAACAAGTGGCCAAATCAAATAACTACCCTCCAGGTTCTTGTCAGAGAATATAATCTTGAACACACAGCCAGCCCAATTGTCTTTCTTTTTTATAATTAACCTATTTAAATAAAAATGAATACAGAATATAATATAAACAACAAAAATTTCAAACCATGCTTACAAGTATTAAAATTAAAAAAGAGGCTAGGCACGGTGGCTCACATCTGTAATCCTAGCACTCTGGAAGGCCGAGGAGGGCGGATTACTTGAGGTCAGGAGTTCGAGACCAGCCGGAGCAAGAGTAAGACCCTGTCTCTACTAAAAATAGAAAAAATTATCCGGGTGTGGTGGAGTGTGCCTGTAGTCCCAGCTATTTGGGAGGCTGAGGCAGGAGGATCACTTGAGCCCAGGAGTTTGAGGTTGCTGTGAGCTAGTCTGATGCCCTAGCACTCCAGCCCGGGGAAAAAAAGAAAAGAAAAAGAAAAATACCTCTGCTTCCCAACCCTGAAACCATGATTAACAGTCTCTTATACACGTTTCTTGAAAAAAAAGTTTATGCATATATTCTTCCTGCTCAATATTCAAGGAAGATGTTAGTCCATTTTATGAGATTTTCAAAATTTTATTCTTGGATTCACCCATTTGACATACAGTTGATTCTTACTGTATTCCAGACACTGCTTAGTCCTTGGAATATATAGGCAGACACTCTAGCCTCTAATTCCGTAAGTCTAACATGTGTTTGACTTTACCTAGCCTATACCGAATACTAAAGAAAAAAATTGATAATGCTTTTAGATAAGGATACATGCTTTTCTACAGCTCCACCACACCTGGATACCCCAAGGGCATTTGATTTGTGACCCCAGGATTAAATCACCTGTGAGGGCTGTCAGCCTAAAGCATATTGTCTTGTTCACTTTTAGATTGACTTTAACTGAACGAAGATTTGGTATAAAACTTAAGTCTGCTATGAAAACTAGTGCTGGGAGCTTTTGGTTATGTCTCAGGATAAGAGAAATCTGTCTGCCCCAAGCAACTGTTTAATCTTAGGAAGACTGTAAATTCTTAAGACTTCCTTTGCTTTAACTGTTAGGAAGAACATCCAAATTTGCATTTCTTATAATGTTCCCAGATTGCCATGCAGAATTGTTTTGTGTTCTGTGCACTTTATACAGATTTCTATTACAGTCTTTAATGCGCTGTATTAGAAGTCATTATGTACTGGGGTTTACCTGCAGCTAAAAAAAAAAGAGAAGTCATTATGTACCTGTCCTTCCTGAAAGTTTTTAGCATAGTATCTAGCATAGTACTTGACTTGTAGTTGATGCTGTTTGTCTAATTGAAATAGTTGGTTCTTTTCTCTTATGTGGTCTTAGATGCTGAAGAGCCTTGACATAATTTCCAAACTATAGTTTAGTATTGATAACTTGGGAATCTTTTCAGTGCTGCATCAAAGAAACTGATGTATGATTATTTTTTGAGAGAGCAGAAAAAAATTTCAAGATATATTGAAATAATCTGGTCTTCCTGCTGCTTAGTGTCTCTTAAGAAACCTTTTGTTAGAATATTTGTGAAATCATATTGTGGAATTAATCACAAAAATGTAGTCAAAGCAGATAACTCTTTCAATACGTACTTTCAAATAGTTTTATTAAAAACACAATTATTGGTGATGAAGTAGGGGAAACAGACATTCTCACACATACTTGGTCAGAATGAAAAATGGTAAAAACATTTATGGAGGGTAATTGACAAGATTTGTTAACACGTAAAATGTATATACCAGCAATTCCATTTCTAGAAATTTATCCTACAGATGCTTATGCGTAAAAATACGTACAGTTGTTTTTATTGCACTTTTATATCTATTTGTACTTATTCAGAACTTTCTAATTTATTTAAATTTCAAAGCCATAAAGGAAGAATTTAGTTAACTTATAAATATAATGTATTTACTACTAATTGAAAAAGGTGTATAAAATATACATAATATTCTATCACTTGTGTTATGTGCTTTTAAAGCATAAACCCACATATACAAATGCTTATATATGATTAGACTATCTTTTTTTTGACTAGACTACTTTACAAGGATATACAGTTGCTTTTGGGGAGCCAAAATGGAATATGAGACTGACTTATTTTTTAGTGTTCCCTTTTGAATTTGGAACAATGTACATGTATCGACCTATTTTTAAAATTTATTAACTATAGGTAAATATTAAGAAATATACAATAACTTAGGTTTCCAAAATGTTTAATTTTATGATTATTTTCTATTTCTAGCAAACTTCAAGGCTTTTGAGATTCTTAAAGACAATCTGAAGAAACAAAATTCATCAATTTTCTGCTTAATTCTACATATTATGTAATTTTGACATTAAGTTACAATAAAATTATGGTAAACTTTAGAATGTTCTGCTTGAATTTGTATTTTATGAAATTTTGATGTTAAGTTATAACAAATATGATTAGTACACTTTACAAAGTTTTCTAGGAAAAATATTTTCTGCAATATAGCAAGACCCTGTCTCAAAAACAAAAACACCTATATGATAGGGTATTTTAAAACTTTTTATTAAATAAATTCATAGTAGAAAAAAATAGAAGACATAAGCAAGCATAAAGAAAAAAGTTTTAATGACCTGCAATTCCACTATCAGATATTATGTTAATATTCTGGTATATATCCAGATTTTTCTCTATGCCTAATTTTTTTCCTATAAAAATATTTTGGTTTCATACTATACATACTAAACTTGTTTTTTCTTTACTATATTCATTCATTACATACCTGAGTGCCTAATATGTTCCAGGCACTGGAGAATCCAGTGTTAAACCAGAAAGGAAAGGTCCTAGATCTCATGATGCTTTCAAATGGGGAAAGCTGTACCCTAAAACAAACAAGAAAACATCAAATATAAACCATGGTGAAAATAAAACTGATGTGGGCAATTTTATGTGGGGTGTTGGACGTGGGAGAAGCATGTCACAGGGAGTCCTAAGGTGACATTTAAGCTCTTGAAATTTAAGGGCCTGTGCCCAGGCTATATAGGAACCAAGAGTATTCTGACATTAGGCTGATCCAGTGGGAAAAAATTAGATGGTGAGCATGGAGATGGTGAGGGATCAAATGTGGTAGACACATGTAAGGAATATGGATGTGAAGCTACTTGAAGGTTTTCAGCAGGGAGTGATATAAATTGATTTGGTTTTAAAGATCACTAAGGCAGTTGTGTGGAGAAGATCTCATCAGAAGGGAAGAGCTGAAAAGACCAGTAAGGAAGCTATTGCAGAAGTATGTGATAGAGATCATGGCGGCTCAGAGCAGAAATGGAAAGTAAGATATAGTTGGGGTGTGTAGGAAGAGACAATAGGACTTGGTGGCTCACAAGGCAGGACAGGGTGAGGCAAAGAGGAATCAAGGATTATCATTAGGTTTTAGGCTTCCGTAGTTGTGCAGGTGGTAGTATTTACTGAGACTAGGGAAACATAAGGTTTGAGATGTGAAAATTAAGATTTCTATTTTTAATACATTAATTGGAGATGCCTATCAAACATCCAGGTGGAAAAATCTAGCTGACGGCATGCGAGTCTCTTAGAGCTAAGAGGTCATCTAGGACTGAAGATACACAATTTTGGAGTCAGTAGTCTCACCCCACATATGATCCATGAAGGCAAAGTTTTGGTTTTTTTTACATTTTAAAACTTTTTAAATATAAGATACGTGAAGTCCCCTACTGTACAACTCAGTGAATTTCACAAACTGCAAACCCAATGAAACCAATACCAAGATTGAGAAACAGACCCCCACCCCAGCAGCTTCCCCTTGCTCTGTTTCAATCACAGCACCCCACTCTCCCTCAAGAGGGCAATCACTAACCTGACTTCAAACAGTTTTAAGACTGACTTTGCCAAGTTTTGTCTATTATATAATGGAGTCATACCATATGTACTATTTTGCATCTGGTTTCTTCCACACCAACATTAGTGATATTCATCCATACTGTTGCTGTATATTAGTTTTATGTTTATTGGCCATTGGTATTTGTTTATGAATAGCTTGTCCATATCTCTTGCCTCACATGAGTTTTTATTGGGCAAATTTTATGGTGGAATATTGAGAAAATGGAAAACAGAAAAATTAAGATCGAAATGTTAATAGTTAACGAAGTGAAAAAAGACAAACTTAAGTTTGAATCGCAGCTTTTGAATACACTCCCTATGGGACTCTCATCAGGTATTCTCAGGTCCCATCTTGTTTGTAAAATGAGGATGAAGTTTATCTTAAAATGGTGTGAGCAATGAATGGGATAACATACATAACGCTGGAAATTACGACAATTATTACAACAGTCAATCTGCAGAAGTAACTGCACCATGACAGGAATCTAAAAAACGTATAAAGTCGGGTGGCTGGTTGTTTTGAAGAAACTAAAAGCCTATTTCTGGCATTTGCACCATCCCATTCTCATTTCTATCCCTCCTCCCGGGTGTTGGTGGTGTCACTATGGCAACGAGCACACGCTGCCCAAGGCTCAATTTTCCAGCCGTTAACGACCTCGACCTCCTCACTCCAGGCGGCCCAGAGACTCTGCCCGCACTCTGCCACCCACTCGGTCTCGGACTGATCTCCTTTGGCTCTAGAGTGAAGAACCACCGGACAGAATGGCCAAAGCGGCAGCCTCCTCGCCGCTGGAGGACTTGGACCTGAGCGGAGAGGAGGTCGAGCGGCTCACCTCCGCCTTCCAAGACCCGGAGTTCCGGCGACTGTTCTCCAAGTACGCCGAGGAGCTCACTGACCCGGAGAATCGGCGGCGCTACGAGGCAGAGATCACGGCGCTGGAGCGTGAGCGCGGAGTGGAGGTGCGGTTCGTGCATCCGGAGCCGGGCCACGTACTGCGCACCAGCCTGGACGGGGCGCGGCGCTGCTTCGTGAACGTGTGCAGCAACGCAATGGTGGGCGCGCCGAGCAGCCGGCCCGGCTCCGGGGCAGATGGGGGTGCAGCGCCTGGCAGCCACTGGTCCCTGCCCTACAGCCTGGCGCCAGGCCGCGAGTACGCGGGGCGCGGCGGCACCCGCTACATGGTCTACGATGTGGTCTTCCACCCTGATGCCCTCGCGCTGGCCCGGCGTTACGAGAGCTTCCGCCAGATGCTGGACGCCACGGCCCTGGAGGCAGTGGAGAAGCAGTTCAGCGTGAAGCTGGACCGCAGGAATGCCAAGACCCTGAAGGTCAAGTACAAGGGGACCCCGGAGGCCGCCGTGCTGCGCACGCCCCTGCCCGGGGGCGTCCCATCCCGGCCCGAGGAGGAGCCGGAGAGCCCTTTCCTGGACTTCCCCTACCCCTACAGGTACCCGTCACCCACCGGGGACTCGGCAGTCCCCCGGCCCCAGGTGCCCTCACCTCCGGAGGCGCTCTTGCAGCCCGCCCCCACTGAGCCTCGCTACAGCGTGGTGCAGCGCCACCACGTGGACCTCCAGGATTACCGCTGCTCCCGGGACTCAGCTCCAAGTCCCGTGCCCCACGAGTTGATTGTCACCATCGAAATGCCGCTGCTGCGCTCTGCCGAGCAGGCGGTGCTGGAGGTGACGGGAAAGCTGCTGTGCCTCGACTCAAGGAAACCCGACTACCGGTTGCGGCTCTCGCTCCCGTACCCGGTGGACGACAGCCGCGGCAAAGCGCAGTTCAACAAGGCTCGGCGGCAGCTGATAGTCACGCTGCCCGTGTCGCTACCGGCCGCGCGCCAGGAGCTCACCGCGGCGCCGGAAGAGGCCGCCGGTCGGCCCGGAACTGACGGCGCGGCCTGCGCTTCCGCTCGCGAAGGGGAGGCGGGACCGGCGGGGGGTCGCTCTGGGGACAGAAGACGGGATCCCAGCCGAGCAGGGGCTTCAGACGCCGGGAGCACTACCCCGAGCGCCCCCGAGCTGGCGCTGCTGCCGGCTGGTGCTGGAGAGCAGCCTGTCCCCGAGTCAGAGGAGCAGGACTTCGGCGGGCACGCGGTGTCTCGCGGTGAGGAGAAGCCGTCTTCTGGAGCAGAGAGTTTACCTGGTGGCAGAGGCTCTCCTTTTACTTCATCCGGGGGCCTTGATTGGGAGTCTTCTGTAGATCTCAGGGTGGAGACGTGCGTGGACCTGGAGGGCACGGGCGGCCAGTCCTCTGACCGAGCCATGTGTGGTCCCGGGACCGAGAGCGGGGAACCTTTGTGTCCTCCTTTGCTGTGTAATCAGAAGACAGAATCCTTGACTCTGCTGATTCAAGTGCCTCGGATCCAGCCGCAAAGTCTTCAAGGGGATTTGAGCCCCCTCCGGTACAAATTGCGCTTCTCCACACAAGACTTATTTTATTCCTTCTTTTTGCAATTTGCTCCAGAGAATAAATTGAGTACCAAAGAACCCGTGATTAGCATTTCTTCAAACAATGCAGTGATAGAACTGGCCAAATCTCCAGAGAGCCATGGACTTTGGAGAGAGTGGTATTATGGTTTAAACAGCGATTCTTTGGAGGTAACAGTTCTTTCTAGAGTCTTAATGTTTGAAATATTCCATATCAGTTTCAAAATTTGCTATTACAGACACCCTCTCAGTTTCTCTTAAAACATTTTCCATTATAACTTTTTTGGTAATGACTTGAAAATGGTGCACGTGATGAAAGATGTCAGTGCGTGTTAAACGTATTTGGAAAAAAAGAAACTTAAAACTTACTCTCATCCTTCCTGGTGGATGGGTTTCAAATCTTCAGAGTTCCCCCTAATGCAGTTGTCTTCCTGGGGTCCACTGACTTGGAAGGAGACCATGAATGGATTCTCAGGGATCCGTACGTAGACTTATAGAATTGTATGCAAAAAATTGAGGGTGACGAGAAGGGCTCTCTTCTGGGGAGAAGGGCTGTAACTTCAGTCATAGTCTCAAAGAGGTTTGTGACACAAATAAATTTAAGGAGTACTCCATAAAGTACTGTCTAATATAAGAGAACTTGAAACTTGTCTCTCTGTGGTTTCCCCTATTTGTTCCAAATATGAGCTGTGTTAATTTTGTAATTATAACATTTGTTTATATGAAAGTATAGAGGAAAATAATTTTATTTTGGACAACAATGAACTGATTTTATAAATTAATTTTTAATAACAGTATGGTTATTCCTTCCACACCTTAACTATATACCTATATGTTCACTTGACATGAATATGAACAAATTGCTTTGTGTTTGGGATTCAGGTAAAAGAATGATTTTTGCATTTCCTAATAGTTAGGAAATCTTTCCACATCATCATCATGAGATTACCTCATTCTTATTATTTACTACACAGTATACTGTTACCACACTGGAAGATGTAATATCGCAATGCTTAAAAATAGAATGCACTTCTTTTAAATATTATAATCGGGTCTTACTTGGCCAAGAAATAAAAGGCACACTGGATCACACAAAATTGAATAGATCCTGCTATGTATATTTCTTAGTTACCTCATTAGGAAGTATTCTAAAGCAGAATTACATTTTACAGCTAGGATTGAATTTATAGCCTTAGAGGTGATATTGTTCTTATGAAAAATACTAAGAGAAGAAAAAGAAAAATGAACAGAAATGTCATTTATATTATCTGGAAGTGAAGACATACCTCAGATTTAATAGACCTAGAAAAAGTAACAAGACTTTTTTTCTTTTAGGTTCTTTAAAAAAACAAAACAAAACAAAAATATACACACACACACACACACACACTCGGTACAATTCTTATTGCTCCATACAATACCAAATTTTCATTTTCCAAGACAGCCCATAGGAATAATTATTATAATAAACATTTTTAAAAGTGTAACCCTGATCAGTGTGAAAATTATTATCAGCTGGTTTTAGTTGCAACTGTATTAAGTGTGATCTATAAGGCAGAATATTTTTTTCCCTTTTATTTTTAGGAAAGGTTGTTTGTCAACGAAGAAAATGTTAATGAGTTTCTTGAAGAGGTCCTGAGCTCTCCCTTCAAACAGACTATGTCCCTAAGTCCACCATTAATTGAAGTTCTTCAGGTTACTGATAATAAGATTCAAATTACTGCAAAGGTAAGAAAGTTGGTACACATTGTAGAGGAGTGACTAAGGACAAGATTAAAGCCTAACAAACTTAAATTCTTGATTTCTTAATATCATAACTTTAAATAAAATACATAATGGCTGGGCAGAGTGATGTTAAAAAAAAGAACAGAATTTTTTACTGTGTGCTAAACACTCTGCTATTCATTTTCACATTACCTCATTCAATCCCAAAATAACTCTCCAAGGAGGAACAAAGAGAAACTAACATTTAGGAAGTCTGCGTATTAGTGCAGGGACAAACATAAGTCTTTTTTGATTCTCAAACCATCGGAACTATGTCATACAATTTGTTCTTTCTAGTTCAACCTAAGGTTTGGTCATTTTTACAGTCTTCAATATTGGACATGAAAATAATGTAGTAACTAACACAATTGACTGATACATGAATTGGAGGAAGGGTAGCTCTGAATAATCATAGAAATTCAAGAAATTCAACAATGCCCTTATTTTTTTTTTTTTTGAGACAGAGTCTCTGTTGCCCGGGCTAGAGTGCTATGGCATCAGCCCTAGCTCACAGCAACCTCAAACTCCTTGGCTCAAGCGATCCTCCTGCCTCAGCTTCTCTCGGGTAGTTGGGACTACAGGCATGCGCCACCATGCCTGGCTAATTTTTTATATATATATTTTTAGTTATCCAGCTAATTTCTTTCTATTTTTTTAGTAGAGACGGGGGTCTCGCTCTTGCTCAGGCTGGTTTCAAACTCCTGAGCTCAAACAATCCGCCTGCCTCGGCCTCCCAGAGTGCTAGGATTACAGGCGTGAGCCACTGCGCCCCAGGCCTCCAACAATGCCCTTGTAAGAATAATTGCTAAAGGGTTTTGTAGGTCATGTTGAAAAGCTTGGATTATGTTATTGTGAAGGAGATGAAGAGTCACTGAAAGGATTTAATGAGAAAATTAATGCCAGGTTTGCATTGTTAAAAAATATGATTGACCAAAAAAAAAAAATATGACTGACAGCATTTGGAGGATGAGTTTGAGGGGGAAGCCTAGAAGCATATCTGCAGGTCTGCAAGGATTACCTCATACTTTTTAAAAATTTTATTTCCAGAAGGTATTATAATTGTTTTCTATTGTTTCAAAGAATTATTAATTTGTTGTTTTTCTTGACACAGTTGCAAGAATGTAGTAACTCTGATCAGCTTCAAGAAAAGGAAGAAAGAGTCAGTGAAGGAAGTCATCTAACTGAAAAAGAAAATATAGAACATTTTACCACCTCTACAACTGATTCTGATTGTGGTTCAGTTGCATGTTTTCAGCAAAAGTCTCTTGATGACTCTCAAATGCTATTTGGAAAATCTCAGCAACCTGAATCAAAAATGGAACTTGAATTTATAAAAGAAAAAAGTGCTACTTATGCAGATACAGAAAAAGATAATTTAAAAGAACCAGTAATAACTGAAGTGAAAGAATTAGATGGAGGTCACCTATCTTCATCACTAAACAAAAGTACAGTTCACAACATACCTGAGTTTGACAGCATAAAAGAAACCAATATGGAGGATGGTAGTGTGCAGATTATCAAAGATCATGTGACTCATTGTGCATTCCGTTTTCAGAATTCCTTGCTATATGATTTGGATTAATTTTATGGAATAATTATACAGTAAATATATAAAATTACATAGAATTAATCAAAAGTTTGCAATTTTGATTCTAATGGGGAAACTAGCGATTTTTTTTTTTTGCCTCTAGAATTTAAAGTTTCCTTAATTAAGGAGATAAGGTTTGTGATTCTTCTGATAGATGTGTATTTTTTCTAATGCAGAGTTAAATATTTAGTTTTAATACGATCTGTATATATTTATTTCTGTGTTAGTTTTTGCTTCGTTTACCATTACTTTAATAAAGTTTCAAAATAATTATTCACTAAGTTGCATTTGTCACACAAAGTAATTCTCAGGAATTCAAGTAACAGGAAATAGGAGTGTGTATGTTTGAGGGGGTAAAATCTTGCAACTTTTAAGTCTCACTAACTAGGATGTGTTGATGCTTAAAATAGAGCTTCTTAGAGAGGAAAGAACTTTACTAACCAATTTTAGCAATATAAACAATTACAATACAGATACACTAAATGAAACAGTATTTTTGTATCAACTACTAATTTACTCTTCTGTCACACCAACTACATATGTAACAAAGGTAAAATTATTTCACAATGACTTAGACAATTCAATCTTTAAAAATAATTTCTTATAAGTTACTATTGGAATATTAAAACATCTTGGTTTTATAGAATACATTTAAGAATTTTAAAGCAGGAATTTTTAAAATCTGGCAATTTGCTCTAATACGAAAATTGTCTTCATTATATTATGTGAAAACAAAAGCCAGTGTTTAATAATTAATTCCTTTTTTAAAATTTTTTTTAAAGAGATGGGGTCTTGCTATACTGCCCAGGCTGGATTCAAACTCCTGGACTCAAGTGATCTCCCACTTCAGCTTCCTAAATAATCATTTCCTTTTATAACACCTCAAATGTGAGGCAAAGAGAAAATTCTAACAGGTTTTCTTTTCTCACAAAAATTCTTAACTTAGGACAACAAGAAAGAAAATGCAGAAAGGAAAATATTTGTTGATCTAATCACCAAACCCAAGGCCATGCATAGCTGATCTATTTTCGTTCCAAAAAAACAGCTACTAATTTGGACTCTGACCTTCTTAGCTCAGTCCTGGAAATCACCTAATTTCTTTAGTCCTTTGGAACTGGTGATGTCAGGTCAGAGTACAAAAACTGGTAAAAAGCCTGCTGATTCTGATTTACAATTGTAACTCCCAGATAAAATCTGGCACCAGATTGGGCTGAGGGTAGTATAAAGGTAGCTCATAAAGAAAACTATTTGCCTCACCTTAGATGAGTATATGTGATTTTCAACCACTATGAATCTTAAATTGATGCAATAGTTTTGATAGTATACATTTAATAGTTTTCTTAGGTTTAAATAAATGACTAATTATAGGAGCTTTACACAGAAATTAGTTTTTTATAAGTAATTTTTGGTTGAATGCAATTATATGTTAAGGAAAACTATAAACTACATTAAACATTGAGTAAATTTTAAGCCTGTTTCCTATTATTTACTGTATCCATTTGAAAAGTATGATTTCAGTTAAAGCTGGCACTAGAAAGTGTTTCACTTTGGCGTGACTGAACTTTGTATCATTTTGGGCTTTCAAAAACAATTTAGGCTGTATTTCCCTTACACAGCAGCTTTTTATTGTTCATTATCTATGCCTGGCTAATTTGAAAGCCAAACAGTTTCTTCCAAAAGGAATGCATTGTCATGAGCTAGGTTTTATTTCAAACTCAATTATACAATATACAGATAGTAAACATTAAGATGTAATGTTAATTTTCAAAACTTTGAGAATGGCTTTACTAAATTTTGGTGTGAAGAGTAAACAAAACTTATTCTGCAAAAGGATTAAGAACCTTTTTAAGCAAAAATGAGTATTTTATTTTGGCAGCACTAAAAGAAAAAAAAAAACCAAAACCACTGTATTTCTACATTGAGGTGAAAATGTTTAAACTTTCTTACCAAATACATTCCACAAGAAACTGTGTTCTATGAAGGTTCAAAAGCACAGGCAAATCTTAGCACAACAGTACAGGAATCTGTAATACTGAAAATGACTGTTCTGACAGGATGTTTGACAAACATAACTTTCGAATTATTAAACCAGTGAAGCAATTCGTTCCTAATAACTGTGTCAAGAGTGAAACTGGGCTTATTCCATTAATACTCTAACAATTTCATTGTAATACTTTTTACCGCTATGACAGTTTTAAATAAATTTTGCTGTCCTTAAAATAAGTTTTGAAAGTGGAAAAGTGTACAAAGTTTCAGATAAAAAGATTAATAGATGCAATTTAAATAAAATTTCCCCTCTTCTCTCATTATCAATTAACAATAATCATTATTTTTAGCAGATACAGATTGAGCTTTAAAACCCTACTCCCAAAATGAAAACTTCAGTTTTAAATCTTAATCAGACATAACTGGAAAAGATTACTATGTATTTGAACACCTTTTACAAGAATTTTTGTATTAAACCAGAAACCAGTTCCTAAACTTTTATTCAGTTGTATATCCTGTTTAGACAAATATCAAAAATAGAAGACTGTCACTGTAGCTTTTATAATTGTGATTTTTCACTGCAGTCTTCTATAACTTTTACAAAGTTCATGGTCTCTAATATCTCCCCACCCTCCATTTTTCCTAGGTGGGGAAATGGGTACGACAGGAAACTTCTCACTGATAATTAGAGTTTCTGGAAACATATGCTGTTTGTTACTATTTAAGAGTGACTCAATTTGGGCACTCTGGGTGGATGGTCTACAGGTTTTCTTGTGATGCATACCACAGTCGCCAGCATGAAAAATCCTAGGAACTTGAGGAACCAGCACTTTCCAGAATTTTGGAAGACAAGATACAGTCAAATATTGAAGAGTCCAGTCCCAGTTATAATCATCGTAAGTACAGAAAGTGTCTGTGCACTTGATCAGCTCCTGATAGGCATTCCGGGTCAAGGCTAGACCCATATTGTGCTCTGTGGATTTCCAAGTTTTCACTTCTACCTTGTCAGCAATGCCATAGAAACTGCGACTGGCAGTATAGGTCCCCAGGGAGAGAATATCACACTCAGGACACTCTTGCTGCTTCAATTTCCACATCTTTTTGAAGACATGGTAAAAGTCTGGGGCCAAGTAGTGATCCTCTTCTAGGAAAAGTACAAGGCCAGCATAATCTCGAAGAATTTTGACTCTTTCCCATACAAAATGCAGCTTCCACCACCAATGATGTTTGGTTTGGGAGAATTTAGCCTCTCTATAATGGCCAAAGGAGTCGGGATACTCAGCATTAATGCACCCCAATTTCAAAGCTGCGTTCTTCTGCAAGTCTCTGGGGCAATCTCTGGGGTCACTGCCCGGAAACTCATTGGGGTACAACTGAATGCTGAAAGGAAAGAACACCTGCAGAACCGGACAGAAATCCACCCCAGCGATCAGGTGATTGATCTCTGTCGACCAGAAGTCATGGCTAAAGATGACGAGGACGTTGTCGATGCCCTGGGCTTTTCGAAGTGAGTCCAGCAGCAGTCTGAGGTATTCTGGCCGGTTATGCACCTGAACCACCAGCACCAATTCCCGGGGTGTCCAGGTGCCAGGCTTATCTACATTCTTCAGCGTCTGATCAAAGTTCAGCTGGTACACCAGGGACCGGTACCGCAGCGTCAGGTTGTCCGCCTCAGGTTGGGGGGCCGCCGGGACCAGCGGAGCCGCCGAATCGTTGGAGACTCTGCGGATGCCCACAGACACGGAAGGATGGTCCCCGCCCCGGCCGCCCGCACCCCGTGCGGGCTCAGCGTCCAGCAACGGAGGGGCAAGGGCCTCGTTCTTCCTTTGTCGCCCATTGCTGCTCCAGAGGACGAAGCCGCAGGCGGCCACCACGAGCGTCAGGATTAGCACTTTCCGTTTGTAGATGCGGAACCTCATGGTCTCCAGGGCCGGGAGCGCGGACGGGCGGGCGCGGAAAGGCGATAACGGATTTTGCACGCAAAGGGCGGGCGGGCGGAGGCCGTCGCCTTGGCCTGTAGCGCTCGGAACTGGCCCCCGCGGCTGCCCTCGCTAACTCATCCCGGGCCTCTAGGGTCCTGGGGCCCGAAGCCTCTCAACTGCCCCACGCCGCCTGGGCTCCACACATCCTCGCCCAGCAACTGCAGCTCCAGCAGCGGCCCCACCGCTAGGAGCCGCGGCTCGGCTTCGCCTCGGTCCTCTCCATTCAGCACCACCGGTCCCGGAAGAAGCCCAGCCGCTGCCCCACCGCACCCCAGCTTCGTTACCTGCGCCTCCAGCGGCCCCGCGTCCTCTGCCCTCTCATCCTTACGCGGGCCACGGGCGGCCAGGACAGAGCAACACGCAGCCTCTCCCTACTTCAGCAGCGACGGTTCTGACAACCCGCGACTGGCCGGCGGAACACCGCGGCCCTCGGGCCACACCCCTCCGGCCCGCCCCGTTGGCCGCTGGTTGGTGCTTCCCTGATGCGTCCGGGGATGCCTGGCCGTCGTAGCTGGCTGCCTATTGGTTCACAGTACTGTCGTTCAGGTTCAGTTCCTACTTCCGCTTCATTACTCTCTTTCCTGTTAGCGCGAGCGGCGGGAGGCAAGGGTTGCGAACGCCAAGTTTCCCGGTAAGCTAAGAACGGGATTGTAGTAGTTCCAACGGGAGCCTGTATTGCTCAGAATCCGGGCCCTTGTAGGAACGGAAGCTGAGACCTGGTGCCTTGGCTTGGTTGAGTTCAATAACTGGCTTCTGCCTTCCGGAGAGGGGATCACGCATGGCGGCTACAGGGCCGCACGGCTTGTTAAGGACACGTCAGCCCTCAGGGCTGCTGACGGGTGACCGTGCTTCGGAGGGGAGAACCACACTGTCGTGGTTCTCGGGGAAGGAGCGGGGCGGGTCGTAACAGTAGCTGCCACATTGCGCGCTGCACCGGCTATACCCAAAGATCTGGAAAATAGAGGAAGTGGGTGTGGGGAAGGGAGTAGAAAAAGAACTCTATTTACCTTCTCTTTCTGCGGAGGAAAATTAGATGAACACCACTACGCTTTTCTTTTTGGGCAGCCACTTAGTACAGAAAACTGACAGTATTGGACCTTCCAGTGCTGTTCTTGTTTTTTAGTAAATCTCATTCTGTTTGGTTAAAAAAAAAAAAAAGCTCAGATCATCCTGAGCTACATGAGGTATGCAAAATTTATCCGGCCTGGAGAAAGAATATAGGACTTTAGTTGCAGCCCTCCCCTCATCCCTGCCGCGTGCTCTGGGAGCAATCAATAGCTTCTGTTATTTTAATGTAAATTCTCTGTAAACAACTTAGGAACTGCCTCTTTTTCCTTTAAAAACCCACTTGTAACTACTGGTAGTAGAGCATATGTTCAGGACAACTTGAATCTGTGCTGCCCGGTTGCTGTCCTCAAACTTGGCCCAAAGAAACTCTATACTTATATTAATTTTACCTAAGTTTTTTCCTTTCGGTCAACATATCAATGTTCCAGTAATTTAAACTAAGTGTTCCCAAAAGGTATACATTTGTATGGGCATTTATTCATAGGGCAATGAGTACTTGGTGAATTTATACATTGCTGATCCAGTACTGTTTTCCTATAAAGATCTAGGAATAGCTAAGTATATAGCACTTTTCACTTTTCAGAATGTTTAATGTCTGCTACCTTAAATATTTTACTACAGGTTTCATTGTATAAACAGACAGCTCTACAGTAAAGATGGTCAATGTACCTAAAACGCGAAGAACTTTCTGTAAGAAGTGTGGCAAGCATCAACCTCACAAAGTGACCCAGTATAAGAAGGGCAAGGATTCCCTGTATGCCCAGGGAAAGAGGCGCTATGATCGGAA
>CAUYSK010102775.1:0-35087 GCA_963575035.1 Avahi laniger
CCAATTAATTTCTTTCTATTTTTAGTAGAGACAGGGTCTCGCTCTTGCTCAGGCTGATCTCGAACTCCTGAGCTCAAACAATCCGCCCGCCTCGGCCTCCCAGAGAGCTAGGATTACAGGCGTGAGCCACCGCGCCCGGCCGAGACTTTGCAATTTTTGCTTTATTTAGAATTTAAACTACTGCTACTGACCCAGAACGCAGATCACAAAATCACGTACATATCAGGGTAGAGGAGAAAAAAATGTACTAGTATACACTAGAGAGAAGATCTAGAAAGACATACATTTTTCCACCTTAAATCTACTTTAAATGGATCGATTGTTAGAAAAATTTGTAGCTAACAATCTTAAAGACACAACTTTTAAATGGAAAAATTGTTTTCTCTGCAATACTTACAAAAATGCTGTTTCTTTATTCTTTTAAAAATCAGATGTGCTTAGTGCCAAGATTCTACTGCCAAACAAAAGTACCACTTTATCAAGCAATTACCTAAAAATAAAGGCGTGTTATTTCTGAGACAGAACTGAATTTAGTATTCTTCCACTGCACTTAGAACATTTACTTTAAAAGGCTTTCTTTGTGGCGTAAGAAAAGTGACACTATTGTACCCACCAAATGTGCAGTTGCGCTACTTCATGTAGACTGGTACGTGACTGATGTGGCTTCGTGAATGGACGTTCTGGAGCCACCTCGTGGCTGTATGTGGGCAGCCATTGGCCCACGTAGAGTAGTATCTTTCTCCTGCATAGACCCCAAATTTAATGCTTGGTTTTTGGTGGAAACTGGTATATTATAATGCCATTGTGTTTAGGGTACAGCATTATGAGATTGCGGCTGTAGGAGCTCAGAGCCTCCTACTGGTGAGGAAGAGGTTAGCACCCCTCTGATCTGGTCCAAGTCTAGTTTGGAAGCCTCATTTCCAAGTTAGACTTGGACCGTATCAGGGAGGGCCTTGCCTGGTATGCTAGAGTGCTTGGACTTTAACCTTTAGATGACTAGGAATTGATGTAGCCTTTTAAGTCAGAGAAATGTGACCAAATGGGAATTTTGAGAAGGAAACCTTTTGGCAGCACCGCGTAGCAAGGATCTTCGTGGGTTTGGGTGGGATCAGAGACAAAGAGCCCATAAAGCAGCCGCTGGAGCTGCTGTGCTAAGGAAATGGCAATGGGAATGGCAGGAGAGGACATCCTGTGGGACGTTCGAGAGCACAGTGTTTAGTACACTTGGTGGCCACTGATGCAGGAGAGGAGTTGAGGGCGTCATACCACCCAAACTTCCAGCTTGGGAAACTGGGCAGTGAGACCACCCACCAAGACAGAAAGACCAGGGTTGGGGAAAAGATAATGAGTTTACTCTCGGACACATGTGTTAAAAAGTGCTGTAGAATATTTACCAATAAGGTTGACAATACACATAAAGAAAGCAGTGACAAGAAAGTTAAATAAAAAAACATGTAGTTCTATAGTGAACTAGCTCATTAATTAATGCACAACCAATAAGTCATATAACTATATTTTGTTCTGAACCCAATAGAATAGCAACCAGACCTTTGCTTTTCTGTTCTAAACAAAGTGCTCCTTTTAATTTTGCTTTGAAGCTGTTGATTTTCTCTTCCCTGAAAGAAGGGAGTTTTCTGAAAATCTGGTCTTAAATTTATATCTGAAATATTACACACATGGTCATGACTTCATCTCCTGTTTTCAATTGAGTGCCAAAATCCACGTGATTTAAAATACAGATGATTAAAAAATGACTCCAAATTTCCTTGGGACATATGTATAAGACTTTTTAGACAGTAAGGTTTAACTTCTTGTTCATATTTTACAGATACAATTACAAATTATAAAATTAGTTAACTTACCCCAAAGATGTTCCTTACACGCACAAGGGGGAAGAGAGAGAGAGAGAACTAGGGAGAGAGAGATGTACCACAAGGATGTTGGGTGTCTGGAGATGAATCTAGTATTAAAGATTGGTTTAACAGCAGAGAACAACATTGCTAGGAGATGATTGTCTCCCCTTCTGTTAGTTGGAAGGGGACCTTTCTAGGTCCTGCCTCTTTGTGGGGCTATCTATAGGCCTGGGTGCTGTTCCTGGCTATAGTCTCTTGTAGCCATAGGCTTCTGCTCAAAATTATCTTCCTCTTCCAGCCCTGATAACTGCAACTTACACCACTGTTATATTCACTCTGGATGTTTCTGTCTTCAATACCATCTTCGACCTCAGTAGAGTTCATCACTACATATTTATTTTTAAAAAATCATTGTCAATGCACAAAGCATATTTGTTAAATGTTTTGATCTCCAAGTAGAAACACTTTCAATTCTATAATTGGCCAAAAGCACCTATTAACACTTTTCATTTATGTTTTAAAAAGTGTCCTTAGATATTGGAAACCACGTCTAAGGAGTTTCTAGGAATTGGAGTTTAACCTCTGTGGCGGATGCTGCCTGCGCCCTGCCAGCCCCCTCTTTCCCAGCTGGATGCTCCGGTGTGTTGAGGACTCTTGAGGATCCCAGAGACCCTATCAGAAGGTCTATGAGGTCAAAATTATTTTTATAATAATATTCTGAAGTCAAAACTGTTTTCATAAAAACACTAGGACAATCATTTTCTCACAAGTGTGCTCACAGTGGAATTTTCTAGCAACTACCTGACATGGGCTATTGTAGCAGATTGAATGTAGAAGCGGATATAAGACTTCTGTTAAGTATAATGTTAAATATTCAAAAATGGCAAAACAACACCACTCTTCTAAATTATTTTTTTGGAAATTGTAATTTTTCATAAAAATATTTTGTTACTGTATAATGGTTTTAATATTTCTATTTTTAAATAAATTAAACAGATATCTCAGTTTTAATTTTGAACACAGTAAATAATGAGACATACCCACATAAACAAAAGCTCTTTGGGGTCCCTCAAGAAATTTTAAGGGTGAAAAGGGGTCCTGAGACCAAAGAGTTTGAAAACTTCTGCTTTATAAATCAATTACAGAATACCTTTATGTTTCAAAATTGAACATGTATGTCACATGTGGAAATTAATTCAGAGAGTTACATTGACTTGAGTATTTAGCTAAGGTTAACTGTGTATCACTAAATCACAAACATCACTTCCTTATATGTCTCCATTCAGAGAGAAGATCTGAATAGCAGATCCAGAAATGAAATCTGCTGTTTCAAGGCCATGAGAAACAGAAATTTCTCTAAAGCCCAAGATGATTAACAACAAACTATCACAAAATATGTTGCCTAAAAAATATAGGCCAATGTGACTCTCCAGCTAACACAGACACTCATTTTGACTTTCAGCAAGTGCTTCTGCACAAAAATATGTAATCACTGCTGCAAGACCACGGCTTTTCCCACCAACAAAAATGTGGGGATATGTTGTTCAAGGTGTCTGAGGGGCAGAAAGAGGCCTTTCCACAATTTATCTCTCTATGAATTGAGTTCTCATTTCTCTTTTCATGTCCACTTCTGTCCTCCTCTTCTGAACTTCATGACTCCTCCCAAAAAGTCTTGTCTTTATTCTTTTTTAAAAGTACAATAAATAAAAGATAGAGAATAAAGTAGACAGTTTAATACTGAGAGCCAATCTTGCAATCATTTGACATATATAAAATGATTCAAATCTTCAAGATGGGGTTTTAATTGCTGTGAGTTCTCTATTACGATGAGCTGACAAAGAGCTATTAAAACTCTAATAAAGTAGAACTACCACGTGACCCAGAAATCCTGTTTCTAGACATACACCCAAAGGATTTGAAACCAGTGTGTTGAAGAGATATCTGCACTCCCATGTTCACTGTAGCACTATTCACAATAGCCAAGATATGGAATCAACCTAAGTGACCACCAATGGATGAATGGCTGAAGAGAATGTGGTACACATACACAATGGAATACTATACAGCCTTCCAAAAAGAGATTCTGTCATTTGTGCCATGGATGAACCGGAAAGGCAATATGTTAGGTGAAACATGACAGGTACAGAAAGACGAATGCTGCATTATCTCAATTATAGTAGAATCTAAAAAAGTCAAATCCATAGAAGTAGAGAGTAGAATGTGGCTACCATGGGCTGGCGGGGGGTGGGGTGCAGTGGTGAGGATGGGGAGATGTTGGTCAGAGGATACAAAATTTCGGTTGGACAGGAGGAATAGTTTCTGAGGTCTACTGCACAGCATGGTAACTACAGTTAATAACAATGTGCTGCAAATTTCAAAGTTGCTAAGAGTTAAATTTTGTTTTTAATTTTTAAAATTGACAAAAATTGTATGTATCATGTGCAGCACGATGTTTTGAAATACGCATACACTGCGGAATGGCTAAATTGAGCTAATTAACATAAGTCTTACCTCACATACTTATCAAAGGAGAATAAATTTCAAATGTTCTCACAGCAAAAAATGATTAAGTACATGAGGTGATGGCTATGTTAATTAGCCTGATTTAACCATTCCAGATTGTATACATATATCATAATATCACATTGTACTCCATTAACATATACAATTATAATCTGTAAATTAAAAAAAAAAACTCTAGTAACATTTGCCAATAAATGCACTATATAAGAGTTATTCTTTAGTAATGAGGAACACCATAATAGCCCAGCAGTACCCAGGCACATGCAGAGAGCTCTAAGAACTAACATACTTGTGTTCATCACTCAAACATTTATTTACAAGGCACCTATTGAAGTGCTAGTTGCTGAGGATGAAAAGGACACGTTTCCTGCCTTTGAGGCTCATAGTGGGCCTGAGCAGATGACACTGTCACAGCTGATTATAATACAATATGTTAAGTGTCATGAAGGCTGATGAAGGTTGTGCTCTGAGAGAGAGGGAAGCAGGAATGGGCTGCACTGGCAAGGTTAGTAAGGTAATTTCAGGTAGGGGGCCCTGTGTGGGCCAGCAAAGTGCTTGGTGTCTCGCTGCAGCGAGTAGCTGGCGTGGTTAGGCACTGAACATGTACGCAGGGCACTGATTTCAAAATGATGCTCTTGTGGCTTCAGTTATTAAGAACTGAATGGACAATCCAATGAAGGAAAAAGCTTACAAAAAACCAATGCGATACTAAACTTAAAACTATTTACAGTCTAAAATATAGCACTTTTATTATAATATGCCCACAAAGTAATATATGATCACTATGTAATCTATAAAATTTACATTATATAATCAGATACTAACTTCTGAAAGTTAGGTCTCAAGATACAAATCCTAGGTAACAAAAAGGAAGACAGTTTTAAAATAGAAATAAGAATATGTTTCACTAGAGAAATACTTCTGTTTGAGATTGGACTACTTTTTGAGACTAATAATGTAGTTGCAGGCATAAAGTCACTCAATTTTCTTAAAATAGGCTAATCTAGATTTTGGGTGAGAGTATAGGTGTCTGCAAGTGTGTGAATAAATTATAGTACCCAAAGTCATATTATTCTTCAACTTCCATGGAGAATTCTCATAAAAACAATTATAAGACTTTACATATTTTAAAAGAAAGTTCACCCCCAAAATACATATATATTTTGAAATATGAAATTTCAATTATTTGGCAGCAGCCATGGAGTCCCAAGTTTAACGAAAGCTCATTAAAATTGCTCTTTTTTCCCTTCTTAATTTTTTGTACAATAATCAAAACTATATTGGTATGGATAGCATTTCTCATTGTAAATATTTTAAAATCTTCAATATTTTGTGTATGGCACATGTGTCATTTGAAACAGACCTTTTCCCCAAAAAGTAATCAAAGAGAGAAAGGTTATGTTTGCATTTTCTTTGTTCAAGGTGTTTATTGCATCTCAGAGGGCGTACATGCACTGGGTTTTTAAACCGAAATACAAAGAAAAGCCATTTTGGAATTGGTTTTAGGTAATTTTTCCCCATTACAGTGTATGTTATCCCCACAGTAAATTCAGATACAACCACTTTTAAATGGTACCATACATCTATTAAATAATTTGAAAAATAGGCAAAAACCTTTCCAACCCAATATGCTTTTACAAAGAGCTGCCAAGCCACTAGCAACACTGATCAACAGTGACCTCATTTATGCATCAAAATCTTAAGCCAAGCCATCAGCACAGACAGTATGACAACAAATTAAAAATTAAAGAATACAATATGTACAGTAAAGAATACAATTCTCTCAATTAGTTTAAATCCTAATCACAATGGTACAACAAAACCTACTTTGAGTTCAATTGAAGGATGGAAGAACACTAGTTTACAGAACACACAAAGAAATACTAAATTAACAGATGTACATAAAACCCACAGTAAAGTAAAAATATTTGCAGTAATTTTTAAATTACAGATATACCTTGGGGTGCCTTCATAATCACTTGAATAGCACATCTCTAATTGTATTTTCACGGACATGATAGAAACGGACCCTTTACTTTTCAGTGCGTTTAATCAAGAATGAATAAATAGGTCAATTTAGATGCAAAATCTGTCAAATATAATTAAAATATATATATTTTAATATAGCAGTGATAAATAGGGAATTCTTCCCATACAATTTTTCATTCTTGATAAGGTAGCTTCAAGGAGAAGTATTTATTATGGATGTTAACCTTTATATTTTTTAAAATAAAATTTCTTAACATATACAGTGCCACAAAAATAAACATTTCTCACAACAGTTGAAGTTCCTGTGATTGGAAAAATGTACTCCACACAGAAAAAAGTTTTGTATGTTTAAGTGTTTTCATTACTATCTGATATTTTCACACTATGCTCGTAACAGAGATACAGAAGAAAAGAGAATTTATGGGGAGTGTTTAGGGTTTGTCCAAAAGTTATATGTACATTGAAACCTTCAAAAACACAGACACATCTTTCCAAATGGCTCACCATACAACAGCTGCGTCATCCTTCCATGGGCGAGGTCAGAAAAGCACTAAAGGCGTCAGAAACATCCGTTCATTGTTTACGTCGTACAACACACAAATAACCCAAATACACACTACAATTTCGGGAGTAGGGCTAACAGCTATGGTAGTACACATTCCTAATGTTCACTTTCACGGCTGTGCTACACGTTTTGGAACAGAAGTTATGAATAAGCATTGGGTTTGGTACTGGTGGCTCACTTTGAAACTCTGAGCATCAATCTCATTTGAAGTCTCCAAACTCATTTTTTTTCCCTATTCAGTCACAAAAATTGCAGCTGTAAAGAAAAAAGTACTTGAATTAGAAAACAAGACTATTCCATCCACCTCAAACGTTTTACCTCCCTTGCAATTATTGCATTTCATAGTGACTACAAAAAACTTTTACACAAGAGGTTTCTGTATTAGATTCACAACGATATACTTTTCACAATTCTTTAAAATAAGCTTAAATTTTCAGCCAGAAAATTTTGAAATAACTTTCAATGTATACTTTCATTTTAGATAAAAATTATATCAACAAAAATCTGAAATTTAGATACTTATTAGAAATTTTAGTAGTAAGACATCCAATACCAATTAAGAGTAGCTAACCTTTAAAGAAGTGCAGCCAGAAAAAGGGGCGGCATGGCAGTAACTTCCATTATTTTTCCTTCTATTCAGTTATGGGGTTCAATGAATCACTTACTAAACAGTTGAACTAGTGACAGAGGAGAAGAGAAGGGAGATATTCCTGGTACCTCACTGCCTCCTCTCAGCCCCTCCCCACTTACGTCCCTGGCTAATCTGTGCTTTGCCAGTCATTTCCGCCAGAAATTGCCAGAAATTGCTCTTGAGATCTTAAGGCTTGGCCGCCTAGGTGCATCGTCTTCATAAAATTGTCAGTCTTAGTCCTTCTCTCCCATTCTCCCTCCTGTGAATCACTTAGGGCAGGGACTGTCTCAGCATCTGTTGTTTCCTGTACTTATCAAAGTTCCTGGCATATGATAAAGGCAATATTTACTAAAGAAGAGGTGGATAAAAGGCTGGTCTGTGCAGTTTCCTTGGTCACTCCTGAAACTTTAATAAATGCTCATTGTCTTACTTATACCTACATTAGCTAACCCAAAGTGAAATAGAAAAGTTGAGCACAAGGAGAAATTACTTGGTGAGAAAGTAAGGCCTGAAAATGATATTAATATATTATTAATATTGTATAAGAAGAAAACCCCATAAAGCAGGAATCCACAAAAATCTTAGTAGGCATTAGGGAAAGTTTTTAATACAGATGGTAGATGTATAATAAAAATAACACTGGACAGTGGTCCAAGAACTTCGACACTCTTTTTTCCTATGAAACTTTGGGAAATCATTTAATGCCCAAGGATCAGTTCTTTTAGCTGTGAAATGGAGGCAAAAAAAAAAAAAAATCTGGCTAGTTTATACCACAGTATTTCAATCTTCTACTTCTGTGGTCCCCATCCCCTGGGCCACAGACTGGTACTGGTCTGTGACCTGTTAGGAGTGAGTGAAGCTTCATTTGTATTTGCAGCTGCTCCCCACCACTCACATCACCGCCTGAGCCCCGCCTTCTGTCAGATCAGTGGCGGAATGAGATTCTGCATTATGGTGAGTTGTATAATTATTTCATTATATATTACAATGTAATAAAAATAGAAATAAAGTACACGATAAATGTAATGTGTCTGAATCATCCCAAAACATCCTCCCCTCCCCCCAGGTCCATGGAAACATTGTCTTCCATGAAAGCAGTCCCTGGGGCCAAAAGGGTTGGGGACTGCTGTTCTACTTAGAAGATCAAAGAAGTTAATAACTGGGAAGTAGATAAGAAAAGTACCATGTAAATTACTGTTTATCCCTTTAGCAAGTTATATGCTGAGAATACACCCACTGTGTTAGGTGCTGGGTTAATAATAAACATTTTTCCTTCATCAATTTCCACCTATAAGTGCACCATTAATCATTTCATATATTATATGAAATTTAAGAAATTTAAAACTAGAATATTAGAAATTTAAAATTCTGCTTGAATGCAGAGATGCAGAGGGTAACAATCTAAGCTTTATTTTATGAGGCAAAAGAAGGATAAACAAAATGAAAACACAATTATATAGCCACATATATTCTTAGATGACTTCTAAATGCAGTATTATAAATGTTAGCTTTCTATAAATTCCAGTCATCATATAATAAAGTAGTAATTTTCTAATTTACCAAGTAGCTTGAGTAAAAGCAAAAGCTTTTTGCTTTTAAGTCTAATCTTTGTGCTTAGGATAAGGGCAATTTGGAGATTTCGTTCCCTCCTACTTTTATAAATTAAGATTTAAAAATAAATTCACTGATAAAGATAGCTTTTAACATCAAATTTAACAGTAAAAGCACTCAAATTATTACTATTACACACAGCTATTCAAAACACAGAAATGACAAATATATCTGAAATAGCTAAGCATTGTATAGCCCATTATTACAGCCCACAGGAAAAGGACAATATTAGATACCTTAGATTGTTTACAAGAAATCCTTGATGTTAAGATCCGCTAATGGGTCCTTTGCTGGAGGTTTCTTGGGACTCTGAGTGGCAGGTGTAGGGCTTGGAGAAAGCTAATGGGGAAAAAGCCAGCCCCGAAGAACAGAAATAGAAAGCAAACAGAGAGATAGATAAGCATTAGGCAGAACATACCACAGAAAACAAACATGCAGAAGATTAGACGGTTAAAGGCTTACAAAAGCTACTTTGTTCTACTTAGTCACAGTGTCGTGTTTAATTTTGGATTGGTAAAATACACCTCAATTGATATCTGGCTTTCTTGGAATTCTCTGACATCAGATTTAGCCAAAGTAAAATTTAGGGACTCTGGTAGAACAATATGGATACGAGTTAGGGAAGATGAGAAAAACTAGTCACATAAAGATATTATGAATATAAAGTAAAACAAACAAATGAAAATTGATTTCTCTATACAAAGGCATTTTTACTTTGAGTTATTAGTACCACTACACTAATAAAGCAATTTTATAGCTTTTCATATAGTGAAAATGAATTGGAAGGAAAATTTGAAAGGAAACAGTTTGTAGAAAGCCACTTAGAAATTACTTAAAATTATTAGCTAAGTATACTTGTATTTCATATAAATTTTTTAAAGTAAAAATCAATCAAGTTTGGGGGCATTGTATGTTTCAAATGACCAGTTTCCTAGTAGTGAATGCCACTAAATTCTACTATAACCTATATAGTTTTTGGGAGGGGGAGAGGGTAAAACTAATTATTAAATACTACAGGAAAGAATCATACTGAACTTGTAGCAAAAATAATTAACTTACCTTATTTTTGTTTAACCAAAACCTACATTATTTTTTCATGTGTGACAGACTACTGGGAGCAGGCTTTTATAGGAATATTTATTAAGGCTTTGAAAAATCTCATGTAGTCTATATAAAGTAATAGTTGACATCTATGCTTTCAGTCTAATTAATCTCCTATGCTTGTAGTAACATGATGGAACATCATGGGGCAAGGATGTATGTTTTATTGGTTCAGTAAACAGAGTTCCAGAAATATGGATTTTGATATTTGTTTCTATGTCTAGAAACTGATTGATTGCATTATCTGTCAGCCAAATTTTTATGTTTAAAACTGGAATAATGCTTCATAGAAATATCTTAAGAAATAAATGTAATGCTTGAAGTTGCTTAGAAGAGACTCAAGGATTGATTGGTCCATAAGTAATAATTAGGAAAGATGACAATATCATGATATCAGCCAATTAAAGAACAGTGGGATAGTCTAGGCATCAGTAATGAAAAACTGTTTTGTTTTCTGAAGCTGCAAACTCATGTTTTTTATTCTCTAGTATAATTATGCTTCTTCTCTGTTATAAGAAATATAATCTAAAAATTGTAGAAATATGGCATATCATTCCCCGACTTACCATAAATTCAATTACTGATTAAAACAATGTGTTTTCATTGTATCATCTATTTTTCATTTTCATTCTTTAAAAATTAAGTAAATAAATTGATGCTAACGCTGGTATTATACAAGAAAAACAACTGCCTTAAAGTAATAAAATTGTATTAATTTATTTCTAAAGCTTTCAGTATACCAAACACAATAAGGTTAAAAAAAATCTAAATAACATTGTTCCAAGTTCATAACAACAGAAACATCCCTCTTTTTTTTCCAAAAAGGTGATAGATAGCCATGGATCTATTCAACCATTAAGGAAATAATCCTGATAAATGAGATCCCTTAGAATTTAAATATATCTAGGTTAACCTTAACCCCAACCATCATACCTCAAACCTTCCTCACTCTCCCTCAAAACAACTCTAGGCAGGATTCATTAGTCTTCGAGCAGAATGGAAAATTTCTCCTGAAGCCAGAGCGTGGGTTATGGCCACGAAGGCAAGGGCTTCTCACACTCTAAAATTTCTCTCTTTCAAAACCTACCACTATTCTCCTGGTGACTATAGCTTTTGAGGGGTTAAAGTGAAGAAGCTGAAAGCAAACTTTGGGAAGAGATGGAGGATAGATTTAGAGATAGATCAAAGAAGCAGAAGGATTAAAGTATATTCACAAAGTTCACAGTAGGCATCCTATGGATAAGATGATGTAAATACTTATTTGGTACGTTAAAAAATATTATAGCAGTAAAACCATTTACTGATATCATTAAAATATATTTGAGCTATCTGATTTCATTTGCTTAGCATGGTGATACTAAAGTTATAATTTTGTGTTCTCACTCTGTCCAAATCCATTTCTCATGGTGAAAACCTCTTTGGTTCTACCACTTTGGCCAGACAATTTAAAAGAAGAACCAAGAAAAGGTGACTCATCAGTATGACCAGCACTCCTGGCAGCAAAACTCTTCCACAAAGTGCACAGATTTGGGCATCTTTCTTTATAAATGGAAGTAGCACACTGTGTCATAAGAAATTCAGCCTCACCTACAGAGAGGTTTTCCCTTTGCCCAGAATCCTGGTAGGTAACCTCTAAATCCTTGCAATTTCCTGAGTGATAGGAATGTCTTTGTTATTCGTGGTGGGCTCCTGAAACCAAACCTAATAGTTTATGCTAACAAGGTGACTCAGAGTGGAGGCTGGCCATGCCAGAGAGACCAACCATGTGATTAGAGGGTTGGGTCTTTCGGCTGTATGATGCCAGCCTGATCTCCGGGGAGGGAGGAGGGTTGGAGACTGCATTTGACTAAGTGTGTAATAATTCAACCAATCATTCCTACATAATGAAGCCTCAATAACTCTGGACACTGGAGCTCGGGTGAGCTTCCTGAGTAGGCAATACTGTGTGTGCACTGTCACACAGAAGCCAGGAGAACACGTTCCTGAAGACAAAGAAGCTTCTTTCTTAGAACATTCCCAGGTGACTTCTGTGCCTGTCTTCCTATAGCTGGGTCTAATTTGCATCCTTCCACTACAATCAAACTGTAATCATACGTTTAGCATTTTTCTGAGTACCATGATTAATTTGAGGGGATTTGAGGGTGGCCATAGAAAACCTTGAATTTGCAGCCAGTTGGTCTGAAGTGAAGGTGGCCTTGGGGACTCCCAAACTTGTGCCTGCTGTCTGAGATGAGGGGATTCTTACAGGGACTGTTCCCACAGACTTTGTAGTTTGGCAAACTCATTGCAGTTAGTGTCACAAGTCTTGGGCAGACTTGGCAGTCTGGAGGACTGTGCCTCTAACCTTTTTGGCTAACTCTGAGAATCAAAAACAATAATTAATAACATAATAAAACTATGGATCAGAAGCACTCATTTCTCTGGGACATATGCCTTGGATGCCCCAACTGTCTGGTTGTTCTCAAGAACCATTCCTGAATTAAGCAGGGAAAGAATGGAGGGACCTTAGGACAGTTAATTATTTCTATCATTTTTCTCTAAACCTCACACTATTGTTAATCTGTCTCCCATGCTCCCATTACTTCTGAAGCAACAGGTATGTGTATTATATTAGGTAAAAACACTCTTTAAACAGCTTGCCATGTGAAAGTTTTATACTTATTAGTTAACGCTGCTGATCTGTGGACATTTAGGAAACTGACCTGCGTGCCAGCGGCAGCTCCAAAGGGCGGCCTCATCATGGGCTGTGCGAACATGACGGGCTGCTGGGGCATCATGGGCATGCCCGTCCCAGCAGGAGGCTGAGGAGGAAGAGTGGTTCAGCGCATGAGTGGAATTCCTAGGCAATACCCTGACATTTATGGCTTTTATGTGCTTCTAACAACTTCTGAGGAACCCACAACTGAGAGAAAATATAATTTGTAATTTTCAGCTCTGTGCACCATGAGGCCGGTGGATGGGAGAGAGTCACTTTGGCGGGTGGGGCATGGGTCCGGACAGCCACGTAGCATCTTCATCCCAACTGGGCTTTGTTGTTTATTTACCATCTTATGCAAGCATAATTTTTAAAGAATAAAACATATTTCTTTACCAAAGATGGCCGTAAATTTGGCTGGTGGTAAAAATGATAAGTAAAAAGTCCTAGTATAGTAATTTAAAGGTTGATTTTGATGATTAAGCTAAGATTAAGTTTGGTAAATACTATTACAAAAATGATATAACAATGTACTATAGAAATTAATTTGATGGTGGAATTTAAGTATTTTATAATTGATTTTATCATTTCATATGTAGACTATTGAACGTCTAAAGCAAGATGACTTAACTTTTTAGGTTTTAGTTACTGCATTTTGGGAAGAATTATATTCTATAGGAATACTTGTTAATTGGGGATTTGGCACAGAACTTACATAAATCAATTACAATTTTTAGCACAGGTCACTCACCATTCCAAATCCTGCTCCAGGTTGTCCAACCGATGGGGCCCCGGCAACAGGAGGAACTGAACTGGTTGGAGGTACAGCTCCTTGCTATAACACACACACACACCACACCACACAAAATACAAACACACACACACAAGAACAAACAAAAAGAACCAACATAATTTTGTTTTAAAACAACAGAATATAATTTAAAAAATGCAGGCATCTCAAGTACATATGTGAGAATATGTAAAGAAATTGTTTTAAATAAAAAAAAAAAAAGAGGCTCTAGTACCATGGTGATGGTGTAAACAAGGTTACTGACTTGATGTTCGCCATTGTGACACCATTTGGACTTGCTGGCTTGCAGCTTATGTGCAGTATTGGGCATCCTCTCTATCTCCTTAGACCATCTTCACTGGAAATGAGTCAAATTTCCTTAAGCTTGTCTTTTCCTATCATTATATCCTCTAAGAAGTATTAAGTTAGACATTTGAGGATCATGATTTCCCTTACATTTCAATGCTTGCTTTCCATCTCTCTCATTTTTATATTATTCTTTTCTGTGTTATTCTTGCTTCTTTCTGACTTTGATTGTTGTACATACAACAATCACAAAGACCAAAGTTAACTCTAAATGTTAGAATGCATTTAGAAGACTATGTAATATGGCACGCATATCCCATTTTAGATACAGATCTAACAGTTTTCAGTCATATGTCAAAGCCCCCTAATATTTCCCTTTTGTTTGAAATTAACACCACTGAAATCCCATATATTTAAATTAACCATCAGGGAAACCCTAATTAAAAAAGAAAATAGTGTAGTGATACCAGCAAAAATGGTGGAATAGGAAACTCCAAAAGTCACCCCAACCATAAAAGCAATGAAAAAATAGGCAACAATTGTCAGAATCAACTTTTTAGAACTCTAAAAACTAACTAAAAGCTTACAGCAATTCAGGAACTACTTTTTCAAGAAACTCTGTTGAATCTGGTAACAACAGGGAGCTTTGTGGCATTTTAACATATCTTAGTCCTACTCTCTGGTCTTTAGCTTGGCTGTAGTCTTAAAAATACTATACATTTCCAATAAGAGTATACAAGAGGAAATTAGTGCAACCTCTGTGGAAAAGAATCTGGAGATACCTCAAAGAGCTACCATTGGATCCAGCAATAGCACTATTAGGCATCTACCCAAAGGAACAAAAGTCGTTCTAAAGCAGACATCTGTACTCAAATGTTTATGGCAGTGCAATTCACTATAGCAAGGATGTGGGAACAACCCAAGTGTCCATCAATCCATGAGTGTATTAATAAAATATGGTATATGTATACAGTGGAATATTACTCAATTATAAAAAATGATGGTGATCTAGCATCTCTTGTGTTTTCCTGGATAGAGCTTGAAGCCCATCCGGGAAAGTGAAGTATCACAAGAATGGAAGAATAGACATCACATGTACTCGCCATCAAACTGGCACTGACTGATCAACACTAAGGTGCTCACACAGTAGCAATATTCTTTGGGGGTAGGGGGTTTGGGGGTGGGTAAACTCACAACTAATGGATGCAGTGAGCATTGTAGGGGGGAAGGGCACATCTCAAATCATGGTTGGGATGCAGCAAAGTCATAACATGTAACGAAAATGTTTGTACCCCTATAATTTCCTGAAATGAAATAAAAAATAAAAAGAAAAAAAAGGAGTATATAAGAGGGAACAGGATATATTTAATTATTTGCTCTGTCATCTCTGAGTGGCTCTCTGGAAAGATTGACTTAAAAGGCTTATCTTTTTCTTGCCTAACTGGGAATGCACCTAGTGCTAAAGTCATTACCTAAAGACATTTGTGGACAATATAGGCAAATATTTTAGTTGTTGCTATCTGAGGCAGAGTAACAGGATAACAGAATAACAGGCAGAATAAATAAAAAGCTTGGGAAGAAAGGCTGGGGAATGAGATACTTTGTGAATTAAGGGTTGAAAAGCTCAAACATAATCCTGGGTATTTAGAAGGCCATGCCCATGCCCAGGGCTGTGCACTGTTCAGGGAAGATTTCAGAAGGACTCAAGCTCTCACCTCTGGCTAACCTTGAGCCTCTGCACAAGCAGTAAGTGAAGGCTAAGGTGGAGCTGTAAACTGCCTGGATGAGATTGAAGACATGCCCCAACATACACAAAGAGTCCCTCTGAAAAGACTGGGAGATATTTTTGATTCCAAGAGTTTAAGGAATATCCGTCCAATCATTAGCTGACCATTTAGTTAAAGGAACAGAGACTTCAATGGTCACAGATGACAAAGAACACATACTTTACAGTATTAGTTCAGAATGGTCACTAAACAACAACTATAAAAAGTAGCAACAATAAACCCTGGAGAAAAGGTAGAATTTGATTTCTTGAGTTGCCACATGATAACATTCAAAAGCCCAGGTTTCAATAAAAACTCACAAAGCACACAATGAAACAAGAATGTATGGCCCATACACAAGAGAAAGATCTCAAATCAATAACGTAAACTTCCACCTTAAGAAACTAGAAAAGGCTGGATGTGGTGGCTCATGCCTATAATCCTAGCACTTTGGGAGGCTGAGGTGGGAGAACTACTTGAGGTCAGAAGTTCAAGACCATCCTGAGAAAGAGCGAGACCGCATCTCTATAAAAAATAGAAAAAAAATTTAGCCAGGCAACTAAAAATAGAAAAAATTAGCTGGGTGTGGTGGTATGCACCTGTAGTCCCAGCTGCTTGGAAGGCTGAGGCAGGATGATGGCTTGAGCCCAGGAGTTTGAGGTTGCTGTGAGCTAGGCTGATGCCACAGCACTCCAGTTCGGGCGACACAGTGAGACTCTGTCTCAGTGGGAAAAAAAAAGAAACCAGAAGAAAGAAGAGGAACCTAAATCGAAAGTAAGCCCAGAGGAAGGCAATAATAGTGATTACAGTGGATATAAATGAAATAAAGAATGGAAAAACAAAAGAGGAAATCAAAGAGACAAAAAATTTCCTCTTGGAAAAGAACAGTAAGATTGACAAACTTTTACGTAGAAAAACCAAGACAAAAAGAAGCTCAAATAGACAAAATTAGGAAAGAAAGTGGTGGCACTACTACCCAACTGATAGAAATAAAAAGGATTATGAAGAAGTATTATGAGTAATTATATACCAAAACATTATATAACCTCAACAAAATGGTCAAATTTCTAGAAGGACACAAACTACCCAAACTGATTCACTAAGAAACAGAAAATCTGAATAGATATATAACAAGTAAAGAAATTAATCAGTAAGCGCAAAACTTCCATCAAAGAAAAGCCAAGAACTACATGGCTTTGCTGGTAAATTCTACCAAATGCATAAATAATTAATATGAATTCTTCTCAAGCTCTCCAAGAAAACAGAAGGAGGGAACATCTCCTAACCATTCTTTGATGCCAGTATACCCTGATACCAAAGCCAAACAAAGATATCACAAAGAAAACTACAGACCGATATCCCTTATGAACATTGACACAAAAATCTTCAACAAAACACTAGCATACAGAATATAGCAGTTATTAAAAGGATCATACAGCATGGCCAAATGAGGTTTTTCCCAGGAATGCAAGTTTGGCTTAATAGATGGAAATTAATGAATGTAATACACCATATTAATAGAATAAAAGAAAAAATACAGGATTATAGTGAATTCTTATAATTTTATGTTACCTCAGCATCTATTTTGATTATAGCTTTAACTTTCTCCCATTAGAAGCAGAGCTTAGTCACTATTGACACAGTTTCTAGTTCTCTGCCTCCTCCTAGTTCCTCACATGGAACTTGTGCCTACTTGCTGTAAATTCACAAATTAAAATTCCCATGGGAAATCTGCTTCAGTTATGTCCTGGACCCCAATAAAGGCGTTGGCCCACAGGTCCCTCATTCTCTCTCTCTCTCTCTCTCTCTCTCTCTCTCTCTCTCTCCTGCTCACTCCTCACCCAGTGGTTGAATATATGTGTCCTGGATGGCTCCCCCCTTCCCATTGGCTTTGAGAGGTATGTTGTCCTCTTCTTTCTGGGATCTATAAGTAATAAAACTGCTTATGTCATTTCATGTGTTTTATTGTGCTTCCTCTTTTGTGTTTTACCTGACTGATACACCTGAATCTATAATATGTTCTTTCTCAGTTTTGGCTTTCCACCAAGAGTGGCTTATTTTGGTAGGAATAGACTGGGCACAGGTCACACAAGAGCCACAACGGCATTTGCCAGTACTAAAAAGTTCTCTGTGAGAGAGACGCCTGGTCACAGGTCAGATACTTAGGCATTAGGCCATACACCAGAATAAAGAAGTATCCCATGAAAGGCACACATCCACACCCACCTCCTCTGGAACCCTGTCTAGGCAAGGCTAGAGTTTATAGCCATTCTCCTAAGAGAGACCTCAGAACCAAATTAGAAAAAAATCACAACAATGATCATCTTAATAGATGCAGAAAAAGCATTTGACCCAAACCTTTCATGATCAAAAACAAACAAACACAAAAAAAATCTCAATATACTAAAAATAGAAGGGAAATTCCTCCACTTGATAAAGGGCATCTACAAAAAACCCACAGCTAACATCATATGTAGTGGTGAATAACTGAAATCTTTCTTTCTAAGAACAAGAGAGGATGTACTGGAAATTCTAGTTAGGGCAATTGGTAGGAAAAAGAAATATCATGCAGATAGGAAAGGAAGGAATATCACTGTTCATAAATGACATAATTTATATATAGAAGATCCTAAAGAATCCATATATAAAAATTATTAAAGCTAATAAACAAGTCAATCAAAGTTGTAGAATACAAGATTAATATACAAAAATCGGGGTAGTGTTCATTGTACACTATCAATGAACAATCCAAAAATGTAATTATGAAAACAATTCCATTTAAAATAGCATGAAAAATAATAAAATATTTAGGAATAAATTTAATAAGAGAAGAACAAGACTTGTACGTTGACAACTATAAAACATTGTTAAAAGAAATTAAAGAAGAACTAAATAAATGGAAAGATATTCTTCCTTCATGGATTGGAAGACTTAAGATGGCAATAATTTGCAAATTGCTATACAGATTCAAGGTAATTCGTATCAAAATTCCAAATGCATTTTTTTTGGAGAAATGGACAATCTGAACCTATAATTGATATGGAAATTCAAGGGAACCAGAATAGCCAAAACAGTCTTGAAAAAGAACAACAAATTTAGAGGACTCACACTTTCTGGTTTCAGAACTTAATACAAAGCTACATTAATCAAAACAATGTGGTACTGGCATAAGGACAGACATAAAGAACAACACAATAGAATAAAAAATCTGGAAATAAAGCCATACATCTATGGTCAATTGATTTTTGATGAACATAAAGACCAATTAATGGAGAAATAATAGTCTTTTCAACAAGTGAGTCTGAACAACTGAATTTCCACATGACAGAATGAATTTGGACTCCTATCTCACACCATATAAAACAAACGAGCTCAAAATAAGTCCAAGACTTAATATAAGAGATAAAACTAGGAAACTCTTAGAGAAAACATAGGTAAAAACTTAAAGACAATGGTTTCTTAAATATGATACCAAAAGCACAATAAAACAAAAATAAGAGAAATTAGATTTTATCAAAATTAAAAACTTTTGTGCATCAAAGGACACTATCAAGAAAACAAAAAGATAGCTCACAGAATGAGAGAAAATATTTGCAAATCATATATATTATGAGCATCTATTAATAGTATCCAGAATAGATAAAGATCTCTTATAAACTTCCCAAGAAAAAGAAATCCATTATAAAAAGGGCAAAGGATGTTATAGGGTAGCAGAATATGCCATCTCAAAATATGCCACTTTGGTATAAGAATTATTTTGAGCTGAAGGCAACTGAAAAGGAACAAATACAAGAAAATCTCTTTGCATTCCCTCTATTTGGGACATAAATTTACAGATGTTTCTTCTCCCCTCTCTATCAGGAAGGACAAAAGTTCATCACCAGAGACAACTTTAGACCCTAATCAGCCTGAAGAGGACACCAGCTGCATAACAAACTTTACTAACTGGCATTTATCGACCATTAGCTTTCCCATATATTGGCCATTCTAGAAACTGAAAGTCCTTTTCCTTTGTCTTGTCACTTCTCTAAAACTTCATCATTCCTCTGCTGAGATGCTATATAAGACCATGTTCTAATCATTCTTTTGAGCTATTCATCCCGAGTGCTCCCATATATAATAAGCATGATAGGCACATGCTAATGAACTTCTGCTTGTTTTACTCTTGTTAATTTCTTTGGTCAGTCCAATGTATAGGGCCCCAGCCAGGGAACCTAGGAGGGTAGTAGGAAAAAATAATTTTTCCTACAACGTGAATTAGATACTCCTCTAAAGAAGATATACAAATAGCCAATAAGCACAGGAAAAGATGTTCAACATCATTAGTCATTTATGGAAATGGATATTGAAACAGCAGCGAAAAACCATTTCATGCTCGCTAGGATGATGTAATAAACAATGAAATGGAAAATAACAAGTGCTAGGGAGGATATAGAAAAATTGAAACTCTATGTATTGCTGGTGGAACTGTGAAATGATGCAGCTGCCATAGAAAAGTTTGGCAGTTCCTCAAAAAGTTAAACACAGAGTTACACATGACCCAGCAATTCCATTCCTAAGTATATACTCAAAAGAATTGAGGACATATGTTCATACAAAAACTTGTATATGAATAACAGAAGTATTCTATTATTATGTGCAATAGAAACAACACAAATATCCATCAACTGATGAATGGATAAACAAAATGTGGTATCTCAATGCAATGTTCTATATTCAGCCATAAAAATGAATGAAGTACTGATACATGCTACGACATAGATAAACCTTGAAAATGTTATGCTAAGTGAAAGAAGGCAGGCACAAAAAGCTACGTGTTATATAAAGTATAATATTTTGTTTATATGAAATATAAACAGAAGAGGCAAATCAACAGAAAACGAGAGTAAATTATTAGATACCAGGGGTTGGAAGAGAGGAAATACGTAAAGGACTGTGTTTCTTCTTGGGGTGACGGAAATGTTCTGGAATTAGACAATGGTGATGGTTTCACAACATTGTAAATATACTAATAATCACTAAATTTGTAGACTTTAAAATTGTTAAAATGGTAAATGTAAATGTTTTGTGAATTTTATCTCAATAAAAAATTTTCAAAAGAAAAAAAATACCTACCAAGATTACATTTCAGATTCCCTCTTTACCCATCATTTCAATAGGCTAGGTGGTAGGTTATTTATCAGACCCAAATTGCATCATTAGGATTTAAGGTTATAAAAGAGAAAATGGTTTTCTTAGTTATCAAAATCAAATGAACTTGTAGAAATTCTTGATCAAATGAGTCAAATAACTTAAAGAGATGGTCTAAGTTTGCCATTTTACTAAAATGGTAGATTAACTCTTAGATTCTGTGATGACGAAAACATTTTAATTGAGATGCCATTAGACTGGGACAGCTGTAGCATTTTAAGCTCCTACATAAGCAAACAGAAACCCAACAAAAGGATAAAATGCAACCAGAGACTTTATCAATCAGAAATTGCCAACTAACCTCTAACTAGACACTCTACCAATCGGAAATCACCAACTAACTTCTAACTAGGATTTTTCTATTCTAACCAACCAAATATATTTTGTCTTACTTCCATGTCGGCCTACCAAAGCTCGCTCCCCATGCTGCAGTGTCAGAGCTCTCTGAACCTCTTCTGGGTCTGAGTGCTGCCTGATTCATGAATTGTTCTCTGTTCCAATAAATTCTTAAATTTATTCTGCCCAAAGTTTTAACAGTGACCTTCCTGCAAAATGCACATATTTCTGAATTGCAAGCATCTTTCCAGTTTTTATGATGAAAACTTAATAGGTCTGCTATGCATTGGAAAATAGGAGTAAGTAACCCAAGAAACACAGGGCTGTTAATGGGCATGATGACAGAGCCTGTTAGCAGACACATTTCAAGTATTCAAGTCCTGTTAATGTTGCTAGATCTAATTTGGGTTCCGTGATCTGAAAAAATTTTATATCTGCATTTCTAAGCAGCAAAAAAAGGAAATTTGAAATAAGATGGGAAAAGTAACCTTAGTTCTTATCTATCAGTAAAAACCTTAATGGACAGCAAAAGGATTTCTATTCCCACATCTACTCCTTGTACATCTTTCTCAAAAGTAAAGGCCTGCAGATTACCAGGAAAATTTGGAAACACTGCTTTGCTGCTTCTGAAGCACAAGTTTCTGGTGTCGCTCTTCTTTTTCTTGAATGTTCTTAGAAAGAGACTATCAAGGAACAAAAGATGGAAGAGATGTTTTATGAGGGGATGGCGGTGGGTGCAGGGGCATTTATGCCAGAGGCCCTCAGAATGATTTCTTACGTATAAGCGAAGCCAGAGCTCTGTTAAGAAAGAAGAGCTTTGTAAAAAGAAAACAGAGTAAATGACAGTGAATTTACAAAAGACTATAGATAATACTAAGAATTAATAAAGCTAAAATAATTATGTATACAAAAGCCTTTATCTAGTGGCCTAAAATGTGAAGGAAAATAAAGGAAATAAAACTACATATAACTCTGCCATTGTAATAAATTGTTTTTGTTGTTCTAGTTTTTCTTTCCACAGTTGCTATGGATATTTTATATTAAAACTTACCATATTTAACTTTCTGGAGTTTAATTACCAATAATTAGAAATTTTCTGCTTCATAAACAAAAACAAGGACTTTAGGGGTAAAAAAAATATGAGAATATTAATCTCAGTTTCAGTGACAGTGCCTGCCAATCAGTTGGCAGTTTTCCTATCCTATAGACACAAAATAGTTAATTAAGGACCTGATGCATTCTTAACCTTGTACAGTTAAAACCTTGATCTGGGGTTGGGGAGGTGGGTGACGGCCAAGGAAGTTCTCGACTTAATACTATTTTTAAAGTGCTTCTCCTTTGATCCTTTCTGGGTTAATGGCCTCTTTTATTTAGCAAACTGCCCTATATAGAAACCTGGGTCACTTCCCCTGCTTGCCTCCTTCACAATGATCCCCAGGTGGGTGGAGTCTACCTGAGAATTCGCTTTCTTTTCTTCCCTTCCCTTCTATCCTCACTTCAGGCTCTCATCGTTTTTTTTTTAACCTACAGTTGATCTGCCGGATACCAGTGTTCTCACCACCATTGCTTCTAAGCTCCTTTACTCCACTTCAGATCATGCTATTCTAGTGATGGTTCTGACACCGCCCTGTGAAAAAAAATTTTACCTGCTGATTAGGGCAACACCACTAAAGTATAAACTCCTCAAAGCAGCGCATAGGGCCTTACTAATTTTGCACAGAAGAGACTTGGAAAAGTAATTTCTCTTCTTTGCTAATGATAATGTACATTGTGAGATTTAATGTCATTACCTAGTAGGAACAGATTTAAAAGATCAATTCTAAAGAAGTTTTTTCTTTCTTAAGGGATTTTATTTACCATTATTGAATCTCTTTCTCCCTACCCACAGCAAAACAGAGGCTCTCAAATGATTCTGTACCTAAGAATAGAGTGCGACCCCTAGGCCAGAGTGCTACCTGCTTAGGATCTCAGCGTCTGCGCCACCAGGCACAAGTAAATGCTTGGGGTCCCGGGTGATAATTACAGTCCCTTTGACCCTCACACAGTCCTGGTTTGGAAATATATGTTATGGTCATCTTAGGCACAGGTCAGTTTAAGAGAGACTTGCAGTTTTCTACTAAGTATCCTTTGTAAACATTAAAATAAAACTCTTTAATGTATAGCTAAAAGCAAAAACTGTTCTCAAGTACTGTTTTAAAATAATGCATAGAAAGATTTATAGAGATAAATACCTAAATACAATAGGTAATGTTCCCATGGTTATCTGTTAGAAACCAGTTCTTAAAGTTAACTTCTTCTAGACTGTGAACTCACCAAAGGCAGAGAACATAAGAGCGTAGATTTCTTGCTCTCTTACAAACACCACAAAGTGTGGAGAGAGTGGGGAGACCAAAGGAAACGTGTTTTGAGAACCCAGGTCTGAGCACAGAATGTATTTTCCTGTAGAAACTATATATAAATTGTAATTTAATTAATACTATTAGTATTGCTTAGTGGCAAATTCTGGATTTAAAAGGCCTTTTTAAAGACTTGTTCGAACTTATTATACTATTTATTTATAAAACTGTTTATATATAAAAAATGACTATTTACAAAACTAAAAGAAAATGTGTGCTAAATTCTAAAACTCAAGTGTTTAATTTTTGGAACACAGTATTTTTACCGGAGTCTTTCTAAAAGGTTTTCATTCAAATTCATATTAATTTATTTCCATGCATGTTTGTTTGGATGGGGGTGGTGAATGATGGTTAGGAATTAATTCAGGCAAAAAGGAAGGGATGGAGAGATGGGTGTGGTTTAGACAGGTGGAGGTGGTAAGCAAAGGTGGAAACTGCCAGTGAGTTTGGGAAACAGTGACTAGCCTAGTTTTACTAAATATGGCCGTATATAGAAAAATAGTACATACTGCTGTCCTGGGAACATGTTCTTTCTGTGCTGGCAAATTTCACAAAGCAATAATTAGTCTTTCTTTTCAGTGATATGTTCTTTCCCAGAGTGAATGACAGTATTAATATATTAACAGAAATTTAAAATACTAAAATGGAACCTACTTAAACCTTATAGAAAATATGAGTGTTAGTAGTTTCAATTTTTAAAATGGTGAGCAGAAGTAGTAGAGTTTTAAAAATGAAATTTCACTTACACAATAGAAAACTGCCCAATCTTTCTGGTAAGAAAAAAAATTTTCATTACTTATTATAAGACAATCGGGAAATTTGGGCAAGAAACGTGATAAAATATATAATGATTAATGAGATTAAATACTTCTGAAAAATCATTTCCATAATTTTACATACATAAAAGCAGCATGTTATTTCAAAGTATTTAAAATATAAAATGGGTCATAATCTTTATTATTTATTATTGTTATAATAAATATAAAGTCGATGGAATTTTCATTTTGGTAAATTTTGCATCTTGCTTATATTTCTTTAGTGGTGATGAAAAAGTACATCAATAACAGTTAAACAAAATGCACCTGGCCCTATACACTTGGAAATTGGCAAACTGCCAGCACTGCCCTGGCCTCTGACTGCTACGTACCAAAGGTGCACTTGGTGGGACACCTGCTGACCATGTTGCGGGAGCTACTTTTGGCTGCCAGTTGGCTCCGCCAGTCAACTTTTTCTCTCCAGCATTCCACTGAAGATCTCCCCTAAAATCAAACATTCAAAACAAGCAAATAAACAAACAAAAAAATACAAATCAGAAATAAACTGATGTGGGCTCTTTGGATTCTTTTACTTGAGTTTAGAAGCAGTTTGTTTGAGTCAAGTGGTACAGTAACAAAGAAACTTACAGAGGAGTCTTACCATGTTATACCTAAGAAAACTTGAAAGCGTTTGAAAAAAATCATTTAGATTTGGACCTCAATAATAATAGGAATTTCCTGTCACCTATAATAGAAAACTATGCCAGGAAATTCACTTGAATTCCTCATTAGTTATAAAAAATTACAAGTCTATCATATATACTGTATACCTATATTTTGTTGAATTTAAGATGCCTTGACGATGGCACTTTCTGGATCTTAGAGGGTTCAACAGACGGTTTCACACACAACTGCATCATGACTACTTCTACCCTACAGTGATTGTAAGACACCATCTACTGCAAAATGTATCCCAATATCAATGACAAAATATACATTTAAAAAAGGAGCATATGGTTTATTATTCTTACTATCCTTCCTTAAAATTGATACTCCATGAAAGACTCTTAAAAATTAATGTTAGCTAGGAACAGTGCAATGAATCTAGAATTTAAAGCTATTAAAATATTCAAGCCACAATTTCCAAATATTTCTAGATAAAACTTAGTGACAATATTGGAGATTGAAATAGATTATTTCTTTTCATTGCAAAGTAACAGTTTGGAGGTTCCAGTAGAATAACAATAACAAAAGTCCAAAACAAAATAAAAACCATTGGTGAAATTACCTAGCTTGAGAATGAATAATTACTCCAATAAGTACAATGTTGGATAGTCTCAAATTAATACAAATATATTGTTAAAAGGAAACCAAATAATTTCAAGACACTTACTTTTTTGATGTGGTACCAGAAATTCCAAGATCTATAAATGGATAAAAGAAAAAAGAATTTAAACCTCTATACTCAGCTTATATGATATGACTTTTAAAAGATCAAAGAATCAGAGATCTAGAAAAAGTTATTATTTTGCTTAGGAATGACTACATTCAGTTATACAAAAAAGAAACTATACTAGGAAACATATCCAAAAATTTAAAATTTTCTTTTACTTCTTGTTAGACATAAGGATCATATTTAAATGCCAATTCGTGTCCACAAAAGAGTAAACATAGCAGGCTCGAGACTGGTGCTATCTTAGAAAGGCCTGTGAGGCTGGTGTCTGGGAGCTTGGGTAGTAAACAGTTCTTGACACTGAGATAAACTTTCCCCAAGTGATAAGGGAAGCTCACTGTGCCTGAACTGTACAAACAATGCGGTTTATGCAAAACACCTGCTTTCCTTCTGCAAGTCCGGAATTTTGGTATATGCCAAGCAGAGAGTGCCTACGTGACTAGTGTCCAATAAAAACCCTGTGTGCTGAGTCTCTAAAGGGCATCCTTGGGCAGAAACATGTTGCTGTATTTTCATTGCTGGGGGAAGTATGTGTTCTTTTCCTCATGGGAAAGATAGAGCACAAGGAATTCTGCATGTGGATTCTTCCATACCTTGCTTGTCTTTTTCCCTGTGCTGTTGTAATAAATCTTAGTACAAGGATGTGCTGAGTCCCATGAGTCCTAGTGAACCTGTGAATGTGGGTGGTGGTCTTGGAAACCTCGGACACAGCTGGCTTAATCATGCTACTCTAATCTCAATTCATTTGTGACTTCGGCAAATATTTATTGAGCCTCTACATACTCTAGCCATTGTTCTAGGCACTTGGGACATACTAAGGAAGAAAATAATCAAAGATCCCCATCCTGGAGGAACTTGCATTCTAATGGTGTGAGACATGGGAAACAACAAAATAACAAAAAAATAAATTATATAGACTGCCAGAAGGTGATATGGAAAACCTACGGAAAAAGGAAAATGAAAAGCCGGGTAAAGGGGATGGCGGTATGCTGAGAGTAGGGGCGGATAGTATTACTCAGGGTGCTTGGGGAGGGCCTCATGGAGAAGGTGAGACTCGGGCAAAGCTGAGCACGATGAGGAATCAGGCTGAGGGAACAGCCAGTACAAAGGCCCTAACCAGTTGCAGTGCTGATGTGTTAGAGCAGCGGTCACCAACCATTTTGTCACCAGGGATTGGTTTCATGGAAGACAATTTTTCCACGGACTGTGGCGAGGAACTTCCTCCCTTCCACTCAGATCATCAGGCGTTAGATTCTCATAAGGAGCCGCAACCCAGATCCCTCGCATGCGCGGTCCACAGTAGGGTTCACGCTCCTATGAGAATCTAATGCCGCCATTGACCTGACAAGAGGCGGAGCTCAAGCAGTGATGCCGGTATTGGGGAATGGCTGTAAACACAGATGAAGCTTCCCTCACCCACAGCTCACCTCCTGCTGCGCGGCCCAGTTCCTCACAGGCCACAGACCGTTACCAGTCCATGGCTCAGGGGTTGCGGACTGCACTGTTAGAGGATGATGTTAATATTTACTTCTTACCAAATCTTGGCATTACACGATAGAATAAAGTGTATATTAACTGAACACCATATATAGAAATGATTACCCATAATTTTAGCCATCTTTTTGTTTTTAAAAGACAAAAAACTTCACTTTTTAAGCTTATTTTTCAATTTGACCAAAAACCTAAATCTATATATATTAAAAAATTAAAAAGCTAAGCTAAATATTTATGCCTGTGGCAGATGGGACTGCTAAACTGAGGGCTTGCACCTCTGTTGCAGGCCAGGTCCCCTAGGAAGAAGGCTCTGAGATGGAGATCACATGGGTTTGATTTGCATTTCATTGATGACTAATGGTGACTATCTTTTCATATGCATATTGGCCACGTGTATATTCTTCGGAGAAATGTCTATTCAAATCCTTTCCCATTTTAAAATTATATTATTTATCTTTTCATTATTGAGTTGGAAGAGTTCTTTATTCTGGGTACAAGTGTCTTATCTGCTAAATGATTTGCAAATATTTTCTCCCATTCTGTGGTTTGTCCTTTCACTTTCTTAATGGTATCACTTAATGGTATCACTTTCTTAATGGTAGCACAAAAATTTTTAATTTTGATGTAATTTTATCTATTTTTTTTCTGTTGTTGCTTGTACTTTTGGTGTTATAGCTAAGAAACCAAACATTACATAATCTAAGGTCACGAAGATTTACTTCTACAATTTCTTCTAAGGGTTTTATAGTTTTAGCTCTTACATTTAGTTCTGTGATCAGTTTTGAATTAATTTTCTTGGTATAGGAAAGGGGTCCAACTTCATTCTTTTTGATGAGGCTATCCAGTTATTCCAGAACAATTTTTTGAAAAAACTGTCTTTTACCTTGTTGAATGGTCTTGGCGCTCTTCTCAAAAATCATTTGACTTTATATATGAGGGTTTATTTCTGGGCTTTTTATTCTATTCTATTGGTTTACATGTCTATCCTTATGCCATTTATCCTGATTACTGTAGCTTTGCAGAAGTTTTGAAATTGTCAGTCTTTCAAATTTTTCAAATTGGCTATTGCTCTAATGGGTTAGCTTTTTTCAGCTTGGACAATTCTCAAAGGTGGTTGACAGCTAAAGGCTGTGTGCTGGTGGCTGGAGATATGAATCCTTTATTTCTGAAGGGGGACCTAGGAAGTACACTATAGTATCTACAAAAAGCAACCATTCAGTGAGATGAAATTTTAGAGTAGGGGGAAACATTCAAATAACCTCTCCATGGGTGTTATAAAAGCATTTTCATGGTTGTTCAGGCAAAAGGTAATGAGTAAGAAATAAAAAGTACATCCATAAGGAAAATGCATAAGAAGTCTGTACCAATGATCTCTTCAACTTTTGATACTTCCTTAAATAATGAAATATATCTACGATGTCAAACCCATTCACCTTAATAAAAAAATCAAATTTAGAGTTAAAAGCAAAGGCCAACCTTTACAATAATAGCTACCCTTGTCTCCTAGGACTCTCTTATTCACTTACTCAGTTCCAGCCAGTAGTCAGTTCTTCATGTTCCTTGAATCTGCCAGGCAAACTTCTCCCCAATGTCTTTGCACTGACTATTTATTTCATTTGCCTGCAAATGTTTTTCATACGGCCACATAATCATTCCTTTACCTTCAAAATCTTTGCTCAAATTTTACCTCCTCAGTGAGACTTACTCTAACTCTCACCCTGTAGCACTCCCAACTCCCCTCTGTCTATTCTGTTTTTTCCCCACATGGAACTTATGATCTAACATACTATAGAATTTACTTATCTTAAAGTTTGTCTCTGCCCTTCCCAAGCTCCATAAGAACAGAAATTTTTATCTGTTTTGTTCACTCATTTATTTCTAGACCCTGGACTAATGCTTAGTACTCAATAAATATTTGTTAAAGGAATGAGTAAAACTTATTTGGATACTAAATTTGTAAATATACTGAATTTAATATAAGTTACTCGGTGTTCTTATTTCCAAAGAAACGGAAAAATTAATTCTTTATTATACATAATGCACTTGGTTTCATACCTGTATATGCTCCCTAATTATATCTTTGGTAATTTAGACTAAAAATGGCATGGGTATTGCTTATGAGACAATGGCATAGCAGCTGTTTGTCTTCCAAGGAACTGCACTGGGTAAAGCACTATGTATTTCTATCTAGTTCTTGATATACTTACCCATAAATGAATCCAAAAACAAAACATAAGATAGCAAGGAAGAAAACACGAATTCACCTATGGCTGAGTTAAAGGAAACTCGATTACTCACTGCCCACTAAGCTGGCAAGGGATGAGTCAAGATCACTCCCAAGGGCTTTGCTGGCTGCCATGGCGGGACTGGGTGGTACCATTGAGACAGGTGCAGGCTGCCCGGCTGGTGCCATGGTTGGCATCAAAAGATCACCTAGACCATCAAACACTGGAAATCAAATAGACTAGGTTCAGAATAGTTGAAAAAAATACCATATGCAAAATTCAAGTGAAATTGTCTTTTGAAAACTATGGAAACAAACGAATATACAATCTTACAAAAGAAGGCATGTAATTCACACTTTTTGTGATTACAACACCAAGAAGAACATGTCTACATATTTCTACTCAAAAAGTATGGAAATACTAATGAACATGAGCAAAGATGGAAAAAGAATCTGTATAATGTACAGGAAGGAACACAGACTTTGCAGTCAGAATTGGGCTCCAATACAGCCACTTGCCTCACTAGCTGTGTGGCTTTCAGAAAGTTACTCTCTGAGCTTTTTGGTGTTCTCATATGTATATGGGGAGAGTACCACTGATACATGGCTTTGTTGTGAAGATTAAATGAGATGATATATATATATATATTTTTTTTTACAATGCTTGCTCTATATAGGCACTCAAATAAGTGGTAGTCTTTGTTACGTTTATTAAATACAGTCCCTAAAACACTTTTTATTAAAAATGGTGGGATTTATAGCAAAGCCTAAGTGATTTACTCCAAAAACCTAAGATGCTTACTTTTAAAACAATTCTTAAATGAGCAAAGAAGATTGTATCTTCTAATTTCCTGTGAAATTAGTGTCAAAACAAAATCTGATCTAATGGTCAGCATCCAGTAATAAATGAGTACCTGAAAAAGAGTTTATCATATTTTATTTATTTTTATTTTATTTTTTAGAGACAGGATCTTCATCTGTCACCCAGGCTGGAGTACAATGGCATAATCATAGATTACTGTAATCTTGAACTCCTGGGCTCCAGTTATCCTCCTGCCCAGTCTCCCAAGTAGTTAGGACTACAGGTGTATGCCACCACACTTGGCTAATTTATTTGTATTTTTATTATTTTTTTTGTAGAGACAGGGTCTCACTATGTTGTCTAGGCTGGTCTCAAACTCCTGGCCTCAAGTGATCCTCCTCAGCCTCTCAAAGTGCTGGGAGTACAGTTGGGAGCTACTGTGCCTGGCCAATTGATCATATTTTGGAAGTAAAAATTTTGATTTTTTTTCTCTCTCATTACAGCAATCTCTTCCGGTTCTAATTTTAAGAGCATATTTAAGTTAAACACTATTTTAAGTATTAGGAATCAAATGCCATCCTTGATGTTTCCCGATCATCTTATAATAAATCACCATTTGTTCAGTTTTAAAATGCAAAAAGATCACTCAAAATGCAGACTCATAGTATTTCCATAAGATACTTCTAATATCTTATCTATGTCAAAAACTTTGTGGTTATTAAATTTTATCAAACAACTATGCATAAACACTACTATACAATAATTCTAAAGTGAAAAAGGACAGCATTCAACTAGGCACTGGCAATAGAAGCAACCAAATTGTCAGGCATGGGATATAGTTAGGGTGTTTCTGAAACACATTTAATTGCCAAAAACTCACCAATTGAAAATTTGTAGTAAGGACCCAGCATGGGAAGAACAGAATGGAAGAGAATACAAACAAAATGACAGCAATGATGAAAGGTTAAAGGCAGGCAAAGAATCTATCTGTGTCTCAATTTCATAAAACTGAGGGCCATGCAGGCTTCAGAGGGTGTAAGCAACAGCACTGGGAGTGTTCACATATTCAGAGACTATGCAAAGATTTAGTGCAAAGCATTTGTTTTTCCTTAACATCTCTAAACCATGTGCATGTGAGCTCATGCAAATAGATGGTGTACGTGTTAAGTTAGATTTCTGCTTAAAATCAAAAACAGAAACACAGAAAGGATCGTAGGTTATTCTTAAAGCTACCAGAGTGTAGTGGAAATTTTTATTTAATTACGGAATGAGAGATGTATTGAAGTTTTAAAAACCAGGTTATCACTCAGTATTGCTTGCTGTAAATTTCCTGGTAACATACTAACCTCAGGTGGTATATACTATTATCAAGGCAAATGAAAAAAACGTTTGAAAGTCACTGCCTCACCTGATGGATCAAAGGAGCTGCTGCTAGAAGTTGAAGGCGTTGTTCCAAAAGCTGCCTCGAAATTGGGCTGTAGCAGGTTATTCTGAGCTGGAGTCACTGGTGATGGAGAAGGGGCCATGAAAGAACCCCCAAATCCTGAAAAAAATTTTCAGAAAAATATAAGCAGAAAAAACTAAAGGTGGGTAAAGGTTATAAAAACAAAGTTAGAAAAAGTTATGGAAAACCAAAAAGGTATCAAGTGAAGGTAGATCAGCAATCAATGAAACCAGGAAAGTTCTTTTTTAAAGTACGGTATCTTGATACCTGTCACATATTAATGAGAGATTTAATTTAATTAGAAATAAGATACAACACAAGAATATATACCCTTATTTAGAGAACCTATGGCAACCAAATCTATTATTATAATGGAGTACATAAAGCAAAGAAAGTATCACTAGTGTTAAAATTCATGTAATTATCTTCATTACATTGAATTTCATGTTTCTTCAAATCATAATACCAGGTATTAAAAACGTTTAGCTGCAAAACTTTTAGTTGGTTTAGTATTACTAAAATACTAAACCAAATTGTAAATAAAATACAAATCAGAAAAATGTGCATCAAATCCTCCTTAATGACTTTTATACATGTTCTAGCCTCACTGTTGGTACCACCAGCGCATGCCCCCAACACTGCTCTCGGGATTCCTAAATAGTCTCTGGGAAGGGAACATCCTGTCTCTAGTCTGGACTTCCTCCAATCTAGTTTCTGCAATGCAGCCAGAGCAATCTTTCTGAGGGGAAATCTTTTATTGGCTCTCCATAACTTTCAGATTCATGTAATGCGAATTCCTTTGTACAGCAATCAGGTCCTTCTGTTTCTGACCACTGGTCCTTCCCATCCCGGCAAACCAGGCTGTGGCCGTAACCCGCCACACGCAGAGTGTCAGATGCCTGCTCTGGGAGCACTTCCTTGCCCTTATACTGCTACCCACTGCTACCAACTTCAGCTCCCCACCCACACTCCCATATACACACCACATGTCCACAGCACCTGGTACGTAGATAGCCCCATCCTAGTCCCATCGTACGTCTGTATCCCCATCCCCTCCAGCTCCAACCCACTGGATGGCTTTTTAGGGTCAGGAATTGTATCTTCTTTTCTTGTTTTTTTCACTAATATCTAGCACGGTGCCTAAAAACACTGATTTAATGTTTATTGAACGAAGGACACTTTTGAACAGAAAAGGTGAGGAGAAATCAAAGACTACTATAAAGTAATCAAACCTCAAATTAAATATTTATCCTTTGAAGGCTGGAGGCAAATACTTTCTCTCAGTAAACACAGAGAAACAGAGGTAGAGGTCACTCTGTGTTGCTTCTGTACAACCTGCGAAGGAAGTGATTTCTTAAGACACTAGACGGTGGCCTATTATAAAAGAATTTACTACTACTGGAAGTCTTTCTTATACATAGCTTGGGCATATATTCCTTTCAAATTTAGCCATATCATCTCTTCTTCACAAACTGCTTGCAAAAACGAAGACCATTTCGAAAACATCCTTAAGCTTACATTCTATAAAACTAATCTATAATTTTGAAAATAACTCCCACTAAAATTCTCCAGTTACTATTTTCTAAAGCAGGTGGCAATATTGTTCAAGTCATGGCTATTCCTGGAAATTAACAGTGACGTGTATTTAGGCTTTCCTTGTATATGCATGGAAAAATTGCAATTTAGAAAGAGTGCTGTTTATTAGAAGATGATCTTTATAGTTCACGATGGTAACTTTAAGTGATTTTAGTATTCGAATGATATAAGCATCATGTAACTTTCTTTATTGAAGAAAATACATTCTCCAGATGAGTAAGAACTAATATCATTATGAAACATAAATGTGCTAAAAGTACTTATTTTTGTGGATGTGACCATTTTGACTTTAGGGAGATCGATGGATGTGTTAATGTTGATTTTTTTTGAAACATTATCCCCACATCTCAAATTGAAATATGGCTGTGGTTAATTTAGACAACTGTTCTATGGTGTGTGGTTCTCTTCGACACAGGTGAATGTGGACACAACTGTTCTTGACGCTGAGTTTCTTAAACTTGGCCAAGGAAAGGACAATTTATTTTAGAATACTAGCATATTACTGTTGGAAAGGGCCTTAGGATCATCCAATTCAATCCTTCCATTCCATGGCTAGAAGAGAAGTTAACACACCTAGCCGAGATTCAGTAAAAAGTGGAAAATGTGTGCATTTATCCAGGCCCTCTACTCAGTGCAACTAAGTTTTACTTCATGGTAAAATTACACACATAGGTGAAAATGAAAGGTAAAGCCAACACTGGCATGGGACTCACAAAGTGCCAAGCACTGTTTTAAGCTTTCTTTTTTAGGTTGAACCATATGAATCGCATGAATTGCTGATATTTGACCATTTTGGTCCTACAAAAACAGCAATTTTATATGGTTCAACCTAAAACACACATTAGCTTATTTAATCCTCACGACAATTGCATAAGGTTCAACTGAGGTCAAGGATGTTAAATAATTTGCTCAAGATCGCACAATGGCAAATGGCAGATTCAGGATTCTACACAGGAGTTCTCCAAAGCCTGGGCTCTTCACCGCTGTACTAAAAGGCCTCTCTCCCACATCCAGAAATAACGCTGGAGTTGTATCCTTCCTACACATTTTAAATTTGAAAGAGACCCGGCAGGATGGCTTTTTTTCTATTATATTCAGTTCTTATGAAGTAGGTGTCCTCACGAACCTAGAATAATTAAACAGCTTATTAGGCGATATAAAATGATCAACTGATTATCTTTTAAAAATCAATTCTTATACTCTAAATGAAGAGCAGGAAAATTATAGACGTTAATGAAGAGTTTGGGGAACTCCTCCTGTTATGTAACTGAAAAGTTTTAGAGCCCTGGAAAATAGAGTTAATAGAAAAACCCAAACCACTAATCTTTCTGTATAGTTCTGTATTATATTTTTTTTTTTTTTTTTGAGACAAAGTCTCATTGTGTTGCCCTGGCTAGAGTGAGTGCCGTGGCTTCAGCCTAGCTCACAGCAACCTCAAACTCCTGGGCTCAAGCAATCCTACTGCCTCAGCCTCCCGAGTAGCTGGGACTACAGGCATGAGCCACCATGCCCGGCTAATTTCTTCTATATATATTTTTAGCTGTCCAATTAATTTCTTTCTATTTTT